>JAJPUD010014956.1:21483-39157 GCA_023553655.1 Myrmecobius fasciatus
AGGTTCTTGCAGAGGAAAGATTCAGGGGGGCTCTCTCAACCCCGCCCCGGTTCCCTGTTGAAGCTAGAAGCAGAACAGGTCCAGCCTGGTCCTTCCTGCCCGGGGCCCTTGCCATGTTCTGAGAGACCGACTTGTCTGGGCTTGAGGGAGCCTGAGGCTCTTGCAGCTGCACACCCAGCCACCTGGCCCTGCAGGTTTCTCCAGCTCAGGACCCAGAGCATGGCATCCCTTCCCCCACGAGCAGCCCTAGTGAGGCTGGAGCCTGGAACTGGGAGGCCTTTAGCTGCTTCCACCCCTTGTCCCGTCCCTGCCTCTCTCCTAAGAGTTTAGAATTATAGATTTGCAAAAATCAATTAATGCATCCAGCTGATTTTGTGGATCAGGAGGCTGAGTCCCAGAGAGCAAAGCATCTCACTCAGGGTCATACTTACAGCAAATATGGAAACTGGTTTCCACTGAGCTCAGATCAGCTCCTCTTCCCACCACCCCACGCTGCCTATCACCCCGGGCCTGCCCTGGCTCTGTTCCTGTTTCTGTCTGTCACCCTGTTCCTGTGCCCCTTATCCTGTCACAGGATCAAAGGATTAGGGTATTTTAAGGTTGGAAGGGACCTGGGAAATCATCTGTTTCCTCCTTTGGAAAATGAGTGGGCTGAACTAAAGTCCCCTTCCAGTTCTTGATTCTCTGCTCTCGTTTAGCCCCCATGATTTATAAATGGGAGAAATGAACTTCCAGAGAAAAAAGGGAGCACTCTGCCTTTGGCCCCAACACTGCCCCTCTCCTCTTGTCCCTGGTGCTGACCCTCCCCTCTCCCTCTCACCTAAGGACCTGACCTTCTACTTAGTGAAGACTATCAAAGCTCTCTCCTCTTCCTCCACTCCACATCCTCACTACGTTGTCCCCTCCACCCCCACCCTCATTTTCTCTTCCTTTCCTCCAGTTTTGGAGAAAAAGCTGGCTCCTTTTTTGGGAGGGACAAGACAAATCTCCTTTCTTTGTGCCCTTGATCCCAATCTCCTCCTTTGACTTTGTGCTTTAGACTATTTTCTATGTCTTACTGTTTCTGGCTCATCTGTGTGTGTGTGTGTGTGTGTGTGTGTGTGTGTGTGTGTGTGTGTGTCTCCTCTTTTTCTTTTCCTCTTTTCTCTCTTCATCCCTCATTCCCTCTCTCCATCTCTCTCCCCTGCCCCTTCTCATTTTCTTGTTCACTATACATAAACAGACCCAGATCTCTCTATCCCCTTTCATTTGGCCCAGATACCCTCCTCCAGGAATCATCTTTTGTGTATTCTTTTCATAGCCAAACTAGTAGTTTTCTACACTTATTTTCCCTATTTTCTCACCTCCCACTCCTCAAATTTTTATAATCTGGCTTATGATTCCATTATTTGACCCCAACTACTCTTGAAAAGGTTCCCGGTGATCTTTCCCAGTGATCTTTTAGCTGCTAGACCTGATGGCTATTTTGTAGTCCTCTCTCCCGTCCCAGCCTCCTTTGGCGCTCTCCTGGTTCTCCTCCTACATGTCTGTCTGCTCCTTTTCATACTCCCTTGTTACATCATCCAGAAAGCCCCAACCCTTATGTGTGGGTGTAACCCAAGGCTCTGCTCTGGGGTCTCATTTATTTTCTCTACACTCTCATCAGCTCCCATGGGTTCAATTATCTTCTTAAATAGATGATTCCCAAATTTATGTAACAAGCTCTAATCTTTTTCCTAAACATCCGAACCCACATCTCTATTTTGGCTTCTCCAAATCAACTCTCTCTCTCTGAGAGAAAACTCTTTTTTTCATTCCCATATCTCCAACCTGGACCCATTTATCCTTTTTGTTGAGGGTACCATCATCTACCCAATTGTTGAAAATCATAATCTTTAAAATCATCCTTGTCTATTCCGTCACTCATTTTTCATATACAGTCAGCAGCTAAATCTTCCCACTCCCATGGCCACAAGTTATAACTCTTTTCAGATTAATTTTTCCAAGCCAGTATATACTTCCTTCTTCCTCATATCCACTTCATAGACCCTTCTAGCTTCAGGGATGAGCTAGAGGGAAATCTTCCTTGGCACTCTACATCCCCCAGTTATTCACACTCTCTTCTTCCTTAAATAATCATGTTTATTTATCTGTGTATGATAGTGTTACCTAAGATTATCCCTAGTGGAATGCAAACTCCTTGAAGACAGGGTCTACTTCATTTTTGGTTCTGTGTAACTTCTGGTCCAAAACAGAAGCACTGAATTTTCATAGACTAGTGGCTTCTCACACAAATATTGAAGCCACTGTTTTTATTATGCTGTCTTAGTAAATGGTTCTGCTTTTAGCTAATGGTGTCTACTGGTTGGATATTAAAGATAAGTCTAGAATCACAGAATGCCCTAAAATTTAGGAGTACTCAACTGTAATCCTAATACTCCTGTAATCCTTGTACATGTATAACCTTTATTAGAATGCTTACTGTCTTGTGGAAGGGAAAAATAAAGGACAGAGGGAGAAAAAATTTGGAACTCAAAATCTTATGAAAATGAATGCTAGGTGGTGCAGTAGACAGAGCATCAGGCCTGAAGTCAGGAGGACCTGAGTTCAAATCTGGCCTCAGACACTTAACATTCCCTAGCTGTGTGACCCTGGGCAAGTCACTTAACCCCAATTGCCTCAGGGAAAAAAAAGAAAGAAAGAAAGAAAAGAAAAGAAAGAAAGAAAAAGAAAAAAATAATGTTGAAAACTTTCTTTACATGTGATTGAAAAAATAAAATACTATTTAGAAAAAATAATCCTGTAATCCTAAAGTGTCAGGTACATATGTGTGTGTGGATGGGGGGTTATTAGTTCCTGGAGGGAGTTACATGCAGTAGTCTGGCAATAAGTGTAATCACTTCTACAGTGACATGTTATAAATTTTTCTGTTCACTGGTCAAATTGGATCTTAGGGTGGAAAGACCTAAAATTAGCAGGGATTTTAGAAGTCACTGAATACAACTCCCTTTATTTCATGGATGAGGAAACTACAAGTTGGGGAAATGATATTTGTGTAAAGTCAAAAAAAAAAAAAAAAGCAGCAATCTGCAATTAGGATTCAAACGGAAATTCAGTCTCCTTTGCATTTTCTCTGCTATCTGCCAGCCCTGAAGAGCTCCCTCTTTGTCCCTGCCTTGCTCCTGACCTTATTGCATCATGACTTTTGTCCTAGGCAATCCCTGGCCATGTTTCTCCTGCTCTTGTCTCAGCCCTGGCCCTGCCTCTACCTTTGCCTTTCCTTTTCTCTGCTCTTCTTTGTCCCTGTTCTTGTCTTTCTCCCTTTGCCTGCCCTGCTGCTACCCTGTGCCAAATTGTTCCTGTGCATGTCCCTGCGCCCTCCCATTCCTGCTTCTGCCCAATCACTGCCCTTGTTCTTCCTGGTCCCTGACAACCCCATCCTCCTGCCTTCCTTAGGAAGTCTGAACCGGGATTTGTTTCATAAGAATGGGTGGGAAGCTGGGGGAGGAGGATGGGAATGCAGAAGGATATCTTTTCCCCTGAGGAGGCACTCCTGGGATTAGGTTTCATGTGGGATTTGGGGCTACCCCAGTAAGAGGGACCCACAGAGGCCGGGCTTGGCTGGCCTATTTGGGGGTCAGGATGCTGATTGGGAGCTGTGTGGTCTACCAGCAGTTTAAGGCTTCACTTGGAAAAGTTGAGCTCAGCCTCTGGCCAAGGGCCCCAAATTGAACGTTAGCATTAAACCAAGCCCACAGTTAAGTGGGGCAGGGTTGGGAGAAATTTGAGGAAGGGGAGTGGAGGAGATCAGCCCCTGAAAAGGGCTGATTCAGCATTTTAGGACTTATGGGAAGGAATTTTTCTAGCCATTTCCAAGCTGGAATAGGGGTAAGAGAATTAAGAAAGAGGGTAGAAGAGCTCCAGGAGCCAACTTTATAGGCTCCAAGGCTGTGCTTCTGGTCAGCCCAGGTCATCCCTGAGCTGACACTGGCTGGACCCACTCAGGATGGGAGGACCCCCAGGGGAGAAGACTCAACACTCAAGTTGTCCCCAAATATGCCCATCTTTCTGAAAGTCCCTTTATATATCTGGCGATACACATTCACCGGTTACTTCTTTCTTCGTAAGTTTATTAACGAAAAAGAAATTTTCTATTCATATTTTCTGTGGTGCAGTGAATTCCATGCTAGACTTGGAGAAAAGAATATTCTTTCCCACATTACTTCATTCAATCAGCCTGTTGTAGACCCTTTCTTAACTGTGGGGAGAGGACAATTCTTTATTTTCCTCTTATCTTCAGTCCTTGTCTCCCAGGGCTATTATTAATGATTGAATGAAGTAATGTGGGCAAGTGCTTGGCAAAACAACAGGCCGCATGAACGGCATTTATCATTACAGCTTGTGGCCCAGAACTTCCCTCTCTGCTCAAGACTCTGGGGGTCTGGCTTAA
The DNA here is from genome assembly GCA_023553655.1 of Myrmecobius fasciatus. Lineage (NCBI taxonomy): Eukaryota > Metazoa > Chordata > Mammalia > Dasyuromorphia > Myrmecobiidae > Myrmecobius > Myrmecobius fasciatus. The sequence continues at coordinate 25,913 of JAJPUD010014956.1, forward strand.
AAGGTCAGTTCTCTTTCTGTGGCTCTTGCTTTCTTCTTTGAGGAGCAGTCCTCAAAAATAAGTTCATGGGAATTCCCAAAAGGGAATGATGGGGTCTCCCACTCGTACATAGGCACCTCAGTGTGCCAGTGTGCCAAAGGGGCATCAATACACTCCAATGGCTTCTCATTGCCTGTAACAGTAAATGCAAAATGGCATTCGGAGCCCTTCATAACCTGCCCTCCTCCTAGCTCTCTTATACCTCACTCCCCAACATGTATTCTCCAATCTAGTAACACAGTCTTTTCCCCAGACAAGACAATCCATCTCTCAGCTCTGGGCATTTTCTCTGACTGTCCCCCTGCCTGGAATTTTCTCCCTCCTCCCCTTTACTGACCTCCTGGCTTCTTTTGAGTCCCAACTAAAATTATAACTTCTACAGGAAGCCTTTCTTCACAACCCTTAATTCCTGTGCAATCCCTAATTTTTTTTCCCCCAAGGCAATTGGGGTTAAGTGGCTTGCACTACTTAAGTGTCTGAGGCCATTATTTGAATTCAGGTCCTCCCGACTTCAGGTGCTCTATCCACTGCAAAATCCCTCTTTTAATTATTCCCTATTTATCCTGTATATGCTTGCTTTGTAAATATATATGTGTATATATATGTATATATGTTTGCATGTTGTCTCCTCCATTAGAAAATGTAAACTTCTTGGAGGTAGAGACTGTCTTTTGCCTCTTTTTGTATCAATAGAGCTGTACATAGTAGGTATTTAATAAATGTTTATTGATTGATTGAGCCTTTATTTCACACACATAGATGAAGAAAAAACAAACCCCATAAAATACAAGATAGGAGCCTGTGAACAAAAACAAAAACCTAAAGAATTCTAAAGCAGCCTATTAGACTCTCTCTGGAAGGTAAAGATATTTGGGGGGGGGGGGCTGTCTAGTAATACTCTTTCCCATCCACAGCCTGAATGACTCATGAGGAGATCAGGGAGGAGTGACAAGAGTCACATCAGGGCTGGAGTCCTCCCTAGGCTGAACCCTATTGGCCATCCTCTTCCTTCTTACCTCCTTCCCACAAGCTTCCCTCTCTTCACCCTTGCAGCTCCTTCCTCCTAGAAACTGGTAAGTTCCTCCTTGGAATCTCCTTTTGAGGAAGTGCTCAGACCAATTCCTGATTCTCTGGACCACTTTTCACCTTTTGCCCCTAGGAGAGTACCTTCACCTCCTTCCACCTCCCCTTTATAGCTCCCTTTTATCCATTATCTTCTCTATTAGAAAGCAAGCTCTTTGATAGCAGGAACTATCTTTTGGGCTTATATTTGTATTTTTAGAGCTTAATACGAAGCCTAGCCCATGGTAAGATTTTAATAATTGCTTTATATAATTCAATTTTACCTCCCTTCTTGGGTGAGAAGGGATTCTCAGATTCTGATCCCATTCCCCAAGGCATTAAAAATCCCCCCTCCTCCACAGAGTAGTTTAGGATTCATGAACAAGATCAGTCATGAATTGATCCTCCTGGATTATGTACAAGCTACCACTGCTATGGGCTTCTGAAAGAAAATGCCCTTATTTGGTTTTGTGAGGGGTGAGGATTTCAATTCCCACATCCCCCATGTCCAGGATGAAGATTTGATCTTCTGTGCTTTTGTTTGGAAGAGAAGAAAGAAAGAAGAAAAAAAATGAGGAGGAGGGGAAGGCAAAGATGAATTTATTTTTATATCCTATAGATGGTAGGGGAAGGGCAGTTTTGCTAACAAAGTTCTGCCTCTCTCTGACTCTCAGTCAGCAATCAACTCCTAGGAAGCCCCAAGAAATCTGAGAGCCAATTAAAAGAGTTTCCTTTGACTTTTCAGAATTCTGCCATCCTCCATGGAAAATGCCCTTCATACAAAGCTCCAAAACCCTCAATCCCATCCAATTGATTGGGGAAACAACTCATTGATCAGTGATTGCTCTAACTCCTCATCCCTGGTTTATAACAGTTGCCCAGAGCCAAGATGTCTTGTGGGATCATAGATTCAGATTTAGAAGATCAGAATTTGGACCATGGCTCTACTATTTGTGTGACTTTGATCCAGTTTTTTTTTTTTCCTTCAGGTTCTTTCCTTATAAATTTCCTTCCCCACCTCAGAACCTATTTGCAGGAGGATCTCCTCATTGGTGGAGATGGTTTATTCCATGAGCCTCCCTCTTTTGGGCTACATAGAATTCCATTACCCCAAGGTTAAGATAATTCCCCTAACCTCTTGAAAAGACAGGACACACACAAGATGAATTAAATTCATTGAACAAAAAGCTGAGCCTTGGAGGAACCTTAGAAATGGCCTGGTCCAACCCTTCCGTTCTTTAGCTAGGGATACTAAAGGGAATGTCTTGCCTAAGATCTTGTGAGGATGATTTCAGAGAGTCCTGGAGAGACTTACATGAACTGATGCTAAGTGAAGTGAATAGAACCAAGAAAACATTGTACACGGCAACAACAAGATTATCTGATGTTCAGCTGTGGTGGATGTAGCTCTTTTAAACAATGCGGTGATTCAGGCCAATTCTATTACTCTGTGATGGAGAGAACCATCTGTGCCCAGAAAAAGGACTGAATATGGGGACTGAATATGGTTCACAACATAGTATTTTCACCATTTTTGTGGCTGTTTGCTTGTCTTTTTCTTTTTCTTTTTTTTTTCTTTTTTGAACTGATCTTTCTCATGTAGCATGATAAATGTGGAAATATGTATAGAAGAAGTATACATGTTCAACATATATTGCTTGCTGCCTAGGGGAGGGATTGGGGGAAAGGAAGGGAAAAAAATTTGGAACACAAAGTTTTGTTTTGTTTTGTTAATTAAAGCTTTTTATTTGCAAAACATATGTATGGGTAATTCTTCCACAATGACCCTTACAAAGCTTTCTGTTATAAATTCCCCCCCCCCAGTTCCCACCCCTCCTCTAGATGGCAGGAAGTCTACTACATGTTAATTATGTTAAAATACTTTACAAATCGAATATATGTATACATATTTCCACACTTATCTTGCTGTGCAAGAAAAATCGCATCTACAAGAAAAAAAAATCAGAGAAAGGAAACACAATGCAAGCAAACATCAATCGAGAGCATGAAAATGTTATGTTGTGGTCCACATTTCATATACCTCTCTCTGGGTGTATATGGCTTTCTTCACTGAACAATTGGAACTGGTTTGAAACATTTCATTGTTGCAGAGAGCCATGTTCATCAGAATTGATCATCATGTAATATTGTTGTTGCCATGTATAATGATCTCCTGGTTCTGCTGATTTCACTCAGCATCAGTTCATGCAAGTCTCTCCAGGCCTCTCTGAAATCATCCTGCTGGTCGTTTCTTACAGAACAATAATATTCCATAACATTCATATACCATAATTTGTTCAGCCATTCTCCAATTGATGGGCATCCCTTCAGTTTCCACTTTCTAGCCACTATAAGAAGGGCTGCCACAAACATTCTTACACATGTGGGTCCTTTTCCTTCCTTTAAGATCTCTTTGGGATATAAGCCCAATAGAAACACTGCTGGGTCAAAGGGTACGCACAGTTTGATAACTTTTTGAGCATAGTTCCAAATTGCTCTCCAGAATGGTTGGATCTTTCACAGTTCCACCAACAATGTACCAGTGTCCCAGTTTTCCCCTCCAACATTCGTCATTATCTTTTCCTGTCATTTTAGCCAATCTGACAGGTGTGTAGTGGTATCTCAGAGTTGTCTTAATTTGCATTTCTCTGATCAATAGTGATTTGGAGCACCTTGGAACACAAAGTTTTGCAAGGGTGAATGTTGAAAACCATCTCTGCATGTATTTTGAAAATAAAAAGTAATTATGGAAAAAACACAAGATCTTTACTGTGGCAGCCTTTGAATTTGAACCTCCTCACCCCCACATCTTTTCACACTGCCTCCTCTGCTTCCCATTTCTCCCCTTTCTCACTCCAGACATAGCTCTCTTTTCTACCACTTCCCCAACTCCACCAAAGACCCCCACATTTTCTGTGATTACACTACTTCAGGGTCAATTACATTTGATGCAAGACAAAGTGAGATTTTGGGAACACATAAGGGAAACAATTCTGTTCTATTGGCAATATTCCACCTTCCTTGGAAACCTCACACCCAAGGAATCAGGGATGAAGGACACTTAAGGCACACAGCAAATGTTTTGTGTGTGTTTCCCCCAGGGACATTTCACAGAGGGGCTACATAAAGGGACTCGTAAAATCACGGGTGTTTGATTAGAAGGGATCTCAGAGTTCACTTAGTTCCACCCTCTTAGGTCCACAGAGGGAGCATCGATCTGCTCAAAGTCTATTAGTTCACTTTGGTCAGAACACAGAGTAAATCAAGTTAAATAAAGCTGGAGCTAAAGATTGGCAATTAACACGGAGAAAGCATTTAAAGGTTTTTCAAAGCACTCTCCATGTGCTATCTCATTTGATCCTCATAACAACCCTGGCAAGTAGGTGCTATTACTAGATGCATTTTACAGAGGAGGAAACTGAGGTTAAATGTAAGTGTCTGAAGTAGGATTTGAACTCAAGGCTTCCTGACACCTAAGTGCCAAGGGAAGAGAATGCTATTCCTCAAGTCAGAAAACGTCTGCCTTCAAATCTCCATCCCTGAAAATAACTAGCTATTTCACTGTAGGTAAATCACTTAATCTTAGAGTATATACCTTTCAAGGGGATGTTGTAAAGATAACATGATATAAGGGAGTTCAAAGTGCCTTTGTCTTTTGTCCCCCACAAAGCAAACAATCTGATCCTCTTCCTTACCCCTTCCAGTTCCATAGTCCTTTCTCTTTCCAAGATTGGAAACTTGAAAATTTTCTCTAATTCCACTCTCTCCCTTGACTCCACACATAGGGTTCAAGCCAAATCATCTATTCAACAAGCATTTATTAAGCACCATCTAGGTACTATGCAGAGCACATGTTAAGCACAGTAATAAAATATTACTTATTCTTAAAGAGTTTACATATTTACTGTAAATCCTATTAGCAATATCCTACCTTCCTTGGTAACCTCATTCTATTCCACTCTCAATTTTTCCTAGGTTCAAGTCTTCTTGCCTGGACAAGAATTACTTCCTTGTTGACCTTCAATATCTTTCTGGATGATCCATCCTGTACAGCTCCCTCATTAATGGGTGGTACAATATGAACAAATTTATTAAACACCTACTGGGCAGTAGTAAAAAGCACTAGGGGAGATGTGAAGTTCATATAAGTCTCCTAGAAGGCAGAGGCAACCACTGCTAGGACCAATATATCCAACCCTCCCTTCTCTGTACTTCTCTACTTGGTTCAATGCTGAGAGGGCCTGATTGATCCCCAGAGAAAGTAGATCCTCCAATTCTCATATTGATTGGCTCACCAACAACCCCCTCTCCCCTGTTCCTATCCAGGCTACTCTAGGAGCATTCTATTTTTGGCTCCAGTCTAGGGTTTCCACAGAAAAATGTTAAAAAAAAAAAAAAAGTTAGGTACAAACATAAAAGCAGTATTGACAGAACCTTTATTCCCATATATTAAGAAAGGAATGCTAAGCACAAAACAATAATAGTGTGCATTACAGAATGATTAGAATAGAATTTAGCAGCTTAGTACTACAAACACAGTCCAGTGGAAGGCTAACATAATGGTTAAGTCCAGTTGGGAAAGCAAATAGTTTTTGAAATGCTGCTAATTAGCCAGCCCACATTTCATCTCTAATGAGCACATGTCCATCAAACACCAACCTCTCTCTAGTGGACAAAAATCCCCCTTGGCTTCAGCTCACGTTTTAGACACTCTCCCCTGGAAATCACTGAAGCACCAGCCACAGGCATTTCCTCCCTTCCATCAACCACTGCCAAAACCTGGCTGGTAAGAGATTTTTGCAGGTATTTGGAGTTCTCTCAAGGAAAGACAGAAGTATCCCCATCTCAGGTACCACTTACTTCAGCTAGCACCCTCCCACTCACCCTGTAGTGTATCTGCACTATACTATTCCCAGTCGGAGGTCCTGATCCAAATCTTGCCACTGGACCCAGATGGTTCTGGAGGAGAAAGTGAGACTGGTGACTTTGCACAGCGCTGACTCACTTCAATTCACTCGCATGTCATGACATTACCTTCCTGATGCCATTGTCTTTTTATGGGAAGGAAGGACGCCAACAATGCATTAGTATTAGTTGTTGTGTATGAAGGTAATGGAATATTATTGTTCTATTAAAAATGAATAGGATTATTTAAGAAAAACCTGGAACGATTTATATGAACTGATATTGAGCGAAATAAGCAGAACTAGGAATACAGTACACACAGCAACAAGAAGTTGTGATGTTCAATTATGAAAGACTTGGTTCCAGGGATCCAAAACAATCCCTGTAGATTTTGGATAGAAAATGCCACTTGAAACAACAGAAAAAAAAACTATAGAGTTTGAATGTAAATCAACACATTCTCTGTTCACTTTTTCTGGGTTTTTTCCCTCTCCCATGGTTTTTCCCTTTTGTTCTGATTTTTCTTTCCCAACATGATTCATAAAACAATGTGTATTAAAAAATAATTAGTTAAAAAAGAAGAAAGGATGAACAAGAACCAGTTAGTAGGACAAATTGCTCCACCAGAGACCCAACTGGCCACTTCCAATTAGACATTGCAAATCTCCTTCTCCTTCTCCCTCTCTTCAACATTTCTGATCAGCAGTTAATAGCAGGACTTAGGTCATTGATGACCAGAAGTAGCACCTCCTCCCCCAGTAGGAATAATGACTGAACATTTTCCAAAATGTGCTGTGGGGGAGCACTTACTCTATAAAACTTTGCCCTGTCCTTATGGATTTCCCAGACTAGTGGGAGGACAGGATGCCCAGGCAAGTAATAATACACATTGCATAACAAATGCATTCAAGAGTTACAAAAGAAAATAATTGAGTTGGGGGGAATAGTAATAATGGCTCATATTTATATCCTTTCATCATTATAATCATATGACAACAGGTTGTTTACATGATACAAAACCCCCTTTTTTGCAGTTTAGGAAACTAAGGCTCAGAGAATTTAAGGTACTTGACCAATAATGTCCAGGACAGAATTTGAACCCAATTCTCTTTTGCCTTTAAGGTTCCTAGCAGTGTTATCACACTGTATTCACATCATGGAAGTGGTATCTGAATTGGGCTAGAAAGGATGGGGAGGAATTTGCTGGATAAAAGGTCGACTCTCTTCTCTTCTATAAATAGACAAAACCAAAATAAACAAATCCTTCCATTCCTCCACAGTAAATAGGGAATAACTTCCAAACTCTTTAGTGGAGCATTCAAGGCCCTGCAGCCTTCCCACCTTATCTCACACTCGTGTCAAAGTGTCCTCACAGGAATTTTGGGGCAAGGAGAGAACTCTATAAATGGTAAAGAGTTCTGAGACTGCCTGCTGTGATGATTCATTTTGCATGTCTGCCTCCTCCAGCTCCTAGGTGATGTGATCCTCTGACTTGGGATGCCCCATCATTCCCTTTTAGCTTACTCACCTTCGGTAGACTTCAGACTCCAGGAAGTTTCCAGGACAGCCCTGAACCCTCAGTCCAGTTATCTACACCCTGTTGTGTTCAGTGGAAGGCAATGATTGAGGCCAGGCTGGGCTTTCCCTTAGAATGGAGAGTGTTGGGTCTGCAATCAAAAAGACCTGATTTCAAATCTCAATTCAGGCACTTACTAGCCATGTGACCTTAGAAATGAAGTTTCTCCTTCATTTTCCCCATCTGTAAAATGGGGACAATAATAGCATCTACCTCCCAGGGTGGTTGTAAGGATTAAATGAGATAATATTTGGTGTTTTGTTTTTTTCTTCACTCTCCCTGTCCTCATAGTTGGGGAGGGGGGCAGATTTTTTTAAACTTTTAATTCTTTTTTAAACTTAAAGACAAAATGAGAAAAGAAAAAGAAAACTTTTCTTCTACACAGCGTCACATAAGATTCAATATAAACAATAAATTTTCAAGAAAAATCTATGTAATACATTGTTTTGTTTTCAAAGCCACTCAGCTTTTCTGTTCTTCCTTTTTAAAATTTTCCCCAGTTACATGTAAAAAAGAAACATTTTTGGGGGGTTATACATGTATAATCATTTTTTATATATTTCCTTATGAATCATGTTGGGGGAGAAAGATTAGAACAAAAAGGAAAAACCCCAAAGGGGAAAAAAAAAACAAAAGAAAAAGAAAAAAAGTAAATGTGTTCACTCCTAGCATGTGTTGATTTATATTCAGTCTCCATACTGTTCTCTCTGGAGGTGGATGGTGCTTTCCATCCAAAGTTTATTGGGATTGCCTTGGATCACTGACCTGCTGAGAAGAGCCAAGTTTATCACAGTTGATCATCACAGTTTTATTGCTACTGTGCAAGGTTTTCCTAGTTCTGCTCATTTTACTTCACATCAGCTCATGTAGGTCTTTCCAGGTCTTTGTAAAATCATCTTTTATAGAATAACAATCTATTACTTGCATGTCCTATAACTTACTCAGCCATTCCCCAATTGATGGGCATCTACTCATTTTCTAATTCTTTCCCATCACAAAAAGAGCTGTTTTAAACATCTTTGCACATGTGGGTCTTTTCCCCCTCCTTTATGATTTCCTTGGGATACAGACCCAGTCAGAGACACTGCTGGATCAAAGGGTGGGCACAGTTTGATAGTGCTTTGAGCATAGTTCCAAACTGCTCTCCAGAATGGTTGGATCAGTTCACAACTCTCCCAACAACGCATTAGTGTCCCACATAGTTTTCCCACATCCCCTCATTTATCATTATCTTTTCCTATCATCTTAGTCAATTGGATAGGTGTAAGGTGGTACCTGAGTGGTTTTCATTCGTGTTTCTCTAATCAATAGTGATTTAGAGCATTCAGATCACTATAGATGACTTTAATTTCTTTTGTTAAAAAGTGCTTACACAATAATGAGTAGATAGTAGGTGCTTAATGTTTGTTTTTATACTTCCTTCATCCTCTCCTGTCTGTCTAATGAGATTGTGAAGTCCCAGGAGACAGGGTATAAGGACAAGGATTCAGTCTATGGGTAGCCCTAGAGTTATTTCCAAGTTTCCTTGAACCTAGATTTAGGTAAGCATCACCAGTCTGATAGTGTGGACAAATTAGGCAGCATATCTCAGTATCATAAAAAAGCCAGTAAGCTTTCTGTGGTCTACCTGTCTCACACATAGTTATTTCTCAAATCCAGATAATGGTTTTGATTGATAAAGGCAGATTCACCTCAAAGCATTTCTAAACCCAACATAGCTTTTTATCATCTTGTATTTTCTCAGTCAATACCAAGACTGCAATTACTAGCATGTGGAGCTCTGAAAAGTTGATATTGTATGGCCTGGTAGGAGTGAAGACCGCAATACTGATCACTGCGATAAGATTTCATTCAATGTGCATGAGTGAAGAACAAAGTGACCTGAGACCATTCCATCTTGTATCAGGATAGCCGCACTTCTAAGTCCAACAACTCAGTTAGCAAACAGTAATTAGGCACCTACTGCATATGTGTTGGACCAGAAATCAGGAAGACTCAGATATTTACTAACTTTGACCCTGCTGCCTCAATTTCCTCATGTGTGAAATGAAGACGGTAATAGTAACTACCTTCCCGGGCTGTTCTGAGAAGCAAGCAAGCTAAAACATTTGGGGGAAAAAAACCAAAACACCCTTTGCAGACTTTATTGCTCTTATATAAATGCTAGTTATGCAAAAGAGGAACATATACAGACTAGCTCTAGGAAGCCAGGAGAGAAACCAACTTTTCAGAATCTCAAGTAAATTCTCTCGAGTTTCTCCTCCACCTTTAGCAGGGGAGTTTCTGTACAAATTTTGGGTTACACTGATGAAATAAATCATAGGTCTGGACCAGAAAACATTCACAGGCTCTGGGCCAGCTCCTGGGGAAACAAACAATCCAAACAATCCTTGCCTTTAGGGAGCTTACTGTCTATTTGGATGCGGGAGCAAGACCTGTTCACAAACAAACAAGTATAAGATCCTTTGAAGATGGAGCCAGTGCTGACTAATTAGTACTAACAACCTGGGGGTGGGGTGGGGAGGATAGTGGGGAGGAGACGGTCCCTGAGCAGAGCCTTGAAGGAAGCTCAAGAGATTTAGAGAGGGATGAGAGCAGTCTCTTCCCTGCCAGCCTCCTCCCCGTTTTGCAGATGAGGAAACTGAGGCAAGAGAGGCAAGGTTGAGGAGAGGGCATTCTGGGCGTGGAGGACAGATTGTCGTACACAAAGGCAGGGAGGTGGGAAATGGCTTTAGAACTTGGGATTCAGCTAGGTATCCAGTTCTGCTTGAAGAGGAGGCGAAATTCACATGGAAAGGTGGGTTGGAGCCACCTTGTGGGAAGTAGTTAGTTTTACCCTAGAAGCAACGGGGAGCCACTGACCATCTTTGAGCAAGGAATGAGTGGGTAAAACTTGTGTTTCCAGAGGTCACTATGGCAGCTGGGTGGGGGATTTCTTCATAGAAGATTCTGCTCTGCTGAGTCATCATGTTACCGAGATAACAGGGCACTTGCGCCAGAAGAGACTGTCTGGGTAGCTTTCTATCTTGTTGAAAGGAAAAGGGGAAGGGCACACATATTTATATATCTCCTACTACGTGACAGGTCACATGCTAATTCAAATTTTACCAATTTGGAAATTTTCAAGTATTGCCTCATTTGACTTTCACAATAACCTTGAGATGTAGGTATTATATCCCCATTTACAGCGGGAAGAACTGAGCAGACAAAGGTGAACGATTGGTCCACGGTCACACAGTTAATGTCTGAGGCTGGGTTTGAATTCAGGTGTTTTCGTCTCCAGGGCCTGCACTATCCAATGTGCCACCTGGACACCTGTTGAAAAAGCTTTGAGTGAGGTTTGTCCATCTAAAGTTAGGCAATTTGTGGCACAGTGAATAGTCTTGGGTCTAAAATTTGAACAATTCTTCCTAAGTTCAAATCTGGTCTCAGATATTAGCTGTGTGACTCAGGGCAAATCAGTTAACCCTGTTTCCTTCAGTTTCCTCATCTGTAAAATGAGTTGAAGCAGGAAGTGGCAACCCATTTCAGGATCTTTGCCAAGAAAACTGCCAAGTGGGGGATTTTGATGATGAAGAGTTGAACATGCCTGGGAAAATGACTTATCAGTAAATATATCTGGGACAAGCATTCATTACCCATGAATTAGGCCTGAAATCTAATAATGAGATGGTCTCTTTGAGAAAATTTTAAGGATCCCAACTGATCAACACAAAAGCTTCGTTCCTTTTTGTATTTACATACAAATACCCTCTCACTAACACCCCATGGCAGCCACAGTTTCCAAAAAATCAGTTGCCACTGACCCAAAGGACAACTTTGGCAGGTGCATTCTGGGTGGATGTATTTCCAAAGAATGACCTAACCAGGAGGAGTCAAGTAAGGGATATAATAGGTTAAGAAAGGAAGTTTATGACTGGAAAGAGGCCAGTCTCTAATTCAGGTAAACAGATTGCTGTTCATCCTTTGTTCTGGAAGATCCGTGACATCAGGAGGGTGATGTCTTGACTTGCAAGATATTGATCTCACTCTCTCCTACAGAGTCACAGGAGTACAGTGGTAAGACATGGGGGAGTACCCCAGCAATGGCCCCCACAGGAAAATGAAGAGAGTATCCTTTGAGATACTGAGGGGCCTTATGAGGAAAGATGCACAGGATGTATGGGTGGTGTGGACTCTGTTTATTGAATTGAAGAAGCCCACACTGGAGAGAAAGCAGATCCCATTCGATTTGAAGCAATGGAAAAGTGGACATGGGGAAGTCAAGCAGAAGGCCTTAAATTGAGAAGGGTTATAGCCAGGTAAGTGAAAGGAGGGGGTAGAATTGATATGGTGCTTTGCAGTGGAAAGAACACTGACTTGTGAGTTGGTCCTGGATTCAATTCTTGTCTCTGTCACTATAAATACTAGGACAAGTCAGGTAATCTCTCTGGATTTCATACTGAATTAAGTGACCACTAAAGTAAAGATGTCTTCCACCTCTATATCAAAGATCCTAAGGTTTACAAAGCCCTTTACAACTTGCTAGCATTTTGTCCTCAAAAGCCGTTCCCTGAAGGCATTTGGAAAAGTTGAGTAATATGGTAGCTTGACTAGGCCACAGGGAGAGGACCTGAGATTTTATGGTAGAATTTCCACGCGGAAGCACCTTTTATCCATCACATCTCTGTAATGTATGGTTCGCCCTGAGAAATTAAGTGGTTTGCCCAGGGCCAGTGGGGGTCTGAGGAGGAAGCTGAATCTAAGGTCTCCTGGCTTTGAGGAGGGCTCCCTCCGCCCCACACCAAGCTGCCTCTCATCCAGCCCCGACGGTGTTGAACAAATGTTAGTTGAATGATTCAAGAGAGGTTAGAAGCAGATTATGACGGGCTTCAGAAGTCAGGTCAAGATGCTTGGATTTTATTCTGTGGGCAATGTGGAGTTCCTGAAGGTGCTTCGGGAGCACAACTGTCCTCACGGAAGACTAATGCATCTCCCTGTACGGGAGACAACAGCAGGGGAGAGAACAGGGGTTCTCCGAGGCAGGTTAGGAGGAAGCTGAGATTGCCCAGATTAAGGGTAGGGAGGGCTGGACCGGGGGGAGGGGACGTTAGAAGAGAGATTGGAATGGAGCTGGTGACATTTTAACGAGAGAAGGGACAAAGCTGCTGGGACTGGCTCATCTCACACTCCAAGAGCGCCCCCTGCTCCTCTCCAGGACCAGGACTGTCCATCTCTAACGGCTTTCGGACTCTCAGAGGGTTAGCACTGGGCGACATTTGGACTTGTTCCCGCCACCTGAGCTACCGGGAGTCTAGAGACCCTGGGTCCGACGGCTATGTGCTCTGCTCTGAGAGTCCGCGGCCCTGACTCAGCTGGCGTCAGCCTCCGCTGCCTGCGAGCAAAGTGTGAGGCTGGAGGCGTCGGAACGGGATCAGGCCGTGACGGTGCTGGATCCCCTGCTGTGCACTGATCAGCGAGACGACTATGATGTCCCGAATCAGCCCCGGTTGCCGGGCTCAGGTCGGCCTTGGGACCCCCTACTCGCACGGGTTCCAGCACCTAGCCCGGGCCACAGCCCAGTGCTTTATTTTCTCCCGGATCCTGTCTTAATATTCCACTCCGCTTCGATTAGACTCCCAAAGACTCGCACTTAGAGCCCCGCCCCGCTGCAGCTCCCCCCC
>JAJPUD010014957.1:0-20641 GCA_023553655.1 Myrmecobius fasciatus
GTGGCAGCCCTTTTTGTAGTGGCTAGAAACTGGAAACTGAAGGGATGTCCATCAATTGGAGAGTGGCTGAATAAATTATGGTATATGAATGTTATGGAATATTATTGCTCTGTAAGAAACGACCAGCAGGACAATTTCAGAGAGGCCTGGAGAGACTTGCATGAACTGATGCTGAGTGAAATGCTCAGAACCAGGAGATCATTATACACAGCAAGAAGACTATATGATGATCAATTCTGATGGTCATGTTTCTCTTCAACAATGAAGTGATTCAAACCATTTCCTATTGTTCAGCGATGAAGAAAGTCATATACATCCAGAGAGAGGCCTGTGGGAACTGAGTATGGACCACAAGATAGCATTTTAATGCTTTCTGTGAATGTTTGCTTGAATTTTATTTTCCTCCTTAAGTCGTTTTTTTTCCTTCTAGATCTGATTTTTCTTGTGCAGCAAGATAACTGTATAGATATGTATACCCATATTGGATTTATCATATGTTTTAACATATTTAACATGTATTAGACTACTTGTCATCTAGGGGAGGTGATGGGGGAAGGAGGGAAAAATCTGGAACAAAAAATATTGCAAATGTAGGAAATTTACTCATATGTTTTGTAAATAAAAAGCTTTAATAAAAGTAAATATATATATATATGTATTTACACACATATATATTATATACACACATATATTAATACATGTATATATGCACATACATAGCTTTAGATTAATATTTATGCCACATTAATATTTTTGTATTAAAAAACAAAATTTATCTTGTTAAAATATTACTTCTCTCTTTTTACTCCATATTGGAATAAAATTGAATAATTATTATTGCCACTTTTGTTAATAATAATTGCTGTCATCTAGATGGAATTTGAAATTTTTCAATGCCATTTGCATATGTTATCTCACAGTAACCCTATGATAGCAAAATTTTACAGAAGAGAAAACTAAAAGGAAAGAGAGGGGATACATGACTTGTCCAAATTCATTCACTGTTATGTATCTAAGGCAAGATTGGTCTAGGGTTTGGGTACATCTATCTACCCACTGCTTGCTTCTATGAAATACCAGACACCATTCATACGCTAATACAGTACATGTTGGCGTTTCTTTTCAGTTGTGATAAAGCTTCCATCTCGTTAATTAGGTCAGTGTGCAATTAGACCTATGAACTTCAATATAATATATTTAATATACTATAAGCCGTGATTTTTATGTAAAAATGTAAATGTCCTTAAACAAATGTACGTATTTGTTTGAAAAAAAAAGATATGTTTACTGAAATAATGAGGAATAAAGAATCTAAATACCAAAATGGGAACATAACACTGGAGTGCTAATTTACATGAAGAATAATCAGTGAAAATGAACTAAAGTAAAAAAATAAATAAATAAATAAAATAGAAAAAAAAAAGAAAATGAACTAAAGTTTTCAGTACCACCTATGTGCAAGGCACTATGCATATTAAGGGGAAAAAAGGAAACTGTCTCTGCCTTCAAAATGCTTATTATATTCTAGTTAAGTTATACAAACACCCATATACTTAAAGACAAAGTTTTTACTCTATAATTCAAAGTAATATCATTAGAAAAATTGCAAAGAACAGAAAAGGCCAATTATAAGATTTTGGCAGCTATGTTTTAAAGGAAGGTAGAGATTCCATTTGACAAATATGAGGAGGGAATGTTTTGCAATATAGTATACTATTTTTGCAAAGACATGGCAGTGGGAGATGACATTAATCAGAAAAAAAAGATATGAAAGCCACAATAAAGAGTATATAAGAAGAAGCAAAATAAAATAATGCTGAAAATATAAAATAAGCTTTAGGAACCAAAGTGTATGAGGACTTTGTAATGTCATGATAAGATGTATATTTTAGGAATATCATTTAGCAAGAAGATAAATTAAGAGGATGTTGCATCTGTCCAGATCAGAATTGATTGGTTCCTAAAATAAATTATAATTTGCATGCACACAGAGAATTGGATATATGTAAGAGATGTAGGTTCTGCATACTTTGTAATTGATGGAACTTCATTTGAAGTTAATAACTGAGAATTAGATATTTTCTATTTTCTGCTTTCATTTAAATGGTCTTAGATTTCACTTATAAATTTAATTCAAATCAACTCCCAATAAAGAATTCATGATTTTGGGGGCTGGGGGTGTCAATATTCATGTAATTTAAGACAAATTATACATCTGCCTATTTATAAAATTTTAAAAGAACATTAAGCATATTTACATAAAAAGATATAAATTATTCATTTTTCAAATGACACATTCCATTCAATTCAATATTTAGAAATCTAGTATGATTTAATTGTATTTGCTGTTTTTATCACTGCATTGGTCCTTTTAGAGATATAAAAGAATCATAAGATAGCCTTCAAGGAGCTTAGTCTCATTTAATGAATATATATGCACATATGTATATGAATAAAAATCTTTAAGTAATATATTTCAATGTAGAATTAAAATATATTTTAATATCTTTTATAATAAAAGATTTGTTGCTAGTAAATAATTGCTAATAAATGTTGCAATAAATATTTTTGAGGAAAAAAAAATATATATATGTATATTTACATATATGATCACAGAGCTAGGATTTGTTAAGTGTTTGAGATGAAATTTGAACCCAGGTCCTCCTGACTTCAGGGCTGGTGCTCTATCCACTGTGCCACTAGCTGCCCCAAGGAAAAATATTTGTGTAGAATTGATGCAAAAATACTTTCTGGGGAGATGATATAATTGGGTCTTTTACTAATCCCACTTCTACCACATCTTCTTTGATCATAACACTAAATTCATTGTTGTCCCACATCTTTTAATTCAGAACGTTTTCTCTTGCTGCCCTCTATGTCTGAAATGCTCTTTCTTCTCATCTCTGCTTTTTTACTTCATTGGCTTTCTCCAAGTTTCAGCTAAAATCCTATGTTCTACAGGAGCCTTTCCCATTTCTTCTTAATTCTAGTTCTCTCTATTGATTATTTTCTATTTATCCCTATAGAGTGTAAGTACTTATTTATTTACATGTTGTTTTTCCCATTAGATTATAATTTCCTAGAGGATAGGGCTTATCTTTTGTCTTTTTTTGTAATCTCAGTGCATAAAATAGTGTCTGACACAGAGTACTAAGTTAATAAATGCTTATTAAGTGTCTGATGGGTGGAAAGCTTAGACAAATGTGACAAAAATGGACCTAATGTAGCAATCAGCATGACATATTTAGGGGGGAAAGTGAACAAATACTCTGGCAATAGCAGAAGGTATACGTTCTTAAAGTTTTATTTTTTTATCAGTTCTAAAAGTTTCATTTTTAATCAGAAATTAACATGATGTCATTCATATGTAAATATATGTAAATACAATCTCTGGGGGTTTCTAATTTCCTTACTTCATGCTCTAAAAAAGGCATAATTGGAAAAATAACTAAATGCTTAAGATGAAAATAAAAATTCCCCAAAATATTTTATATAATATGAAAAAATAAAAGGCCAAAATCTTAAAGGAAAAAAAAATGGGGGAAGATGTAGAAGAGGGAGGATGGGCAAAAAAGAGCGTCTATCAATCCTATATGTGTAAATGAACTACAAAGCAGTAATCAGTAAAAACCATTTAGTATTAGTTAAAAATAGAATTGTCAATCAGAAGAGCAAATAACATGGAAGCAAGCAACCATAGTAGCATAATGTTTGATAAAACCTCAAACTTTAGGTACTCATAAAAATTCACTATGTATCTTTAAAAATAAAAAATAAAACAGGAAAAGTTGACAACAATCTGGAAGAAATAAGATTGAGACCAGCAATTTATCTATTACAACAAGACAAGCTCCAAATGGACATATAACTTAGATTTTAAAATGCATAACAAATTAGAACAAGAAAAAATTACTCTTGAGTCTATTGATAGAGAAGAATTCCAAATGTAAAAGTATTAAAAAGTATGATACAAAATGAAATGGACTCTATAGCATAACCATTTAAATTTTTTTTATTATTTACTTTCTTTCCCCAATAAAATAGTATTTAACATTTGTTTGTATAACTTTAAATTTTAATCCCACAGGTCTATCAAACTGTGCATACCCCTTGATACAGCAGTGTCCATAGTGGATTTGTATTCCAAAGAGATTAAAAAAGAGAGAAAAGGACCTATATGTGTAACAATTTTTGTAGCAGCCCTTTTTGTACTGGCAAGGAAGTGTTAAATTGAGTGAGATACTCATCAGTTGAGGAATATCTAAATAACTATATATACTGAAGAGCGTATTGATTTCCAAAAACAGTATAAAGACATATCATTTATTCTGAGTGAAGTGAGCAGAATAAAGAGAACATTTTACACAGTAATAAGTAGATTATGTGATGATCAATTGTGATGAAGTTGGCTCTTCTCAACAATGCAGTGATTAGAGGTGATTCCAATAGACTTGTAATGGAAAGTACCATTCATATCCAGAGAGAGAATTATGACTGAATGTGGATCAAAGCATTGTATTTTCATCTTTTGTTGTTGATGTTTGTTTACTTGTTTTTTCCTTAAGTTTTTTCCCACTTTGAACTTTTCTTTTTCTGCAGCATGACAAATGTGAAAATATATTTAGAAGAACTACACATGTTTAATCCATATTGAATTGTTTATTGTCTTGGAGGGGGGAATGAAAGACAGAAAGAAAATGTGGAACATGAGGTTTTGCATAGATAAATATTGAAAACTATCTCTGCGTGCATTTGGAAAAATAAAATAGCAGTTAAAAAAAAACAAAAAATAAAAATAAAAACCTTTGATTTCCAGATTCTCTCCTTTCCTCACTCCTCAGCTTTCCCCAATTGTGAAGACACATATGAAGTCATGCAAAACATTTCCACAAAAATCCTGTTGTGAAAGAAAACATAGACCTAGTTTCCTCTCAAACAAATAAAATAGAAAAACTAAAGAAACATAAAGTTTAAAAAACTTATTTCAATCTGTATTTGAATACAATCGCTTCCTTCTCTGAGAATACTTAGCATTTTTCATCATTGTACTTCACAGTTATATAGGATAATTGCTCAGCTAAGAATAGCAAAATCATTCACAGCTGATCACCTTACAGTATTGCTACTACTTTTAACACAGTACATTTTACTTTGCATCAGCTCATGTAAGTCTTTCCAGGTTTTTCTGAGAGCATCCTGATCATGTCTTTTAGCAAAATAGTATTCCATAATAACCACGTGCCACAATTTGTTCAGTCATTCCTCAATTGAGGGGCATCCCCTATATTTCCAATTCTTTGCCCTAAGAGCTATTATAAATATTTTTGTTAGTATAGGTTTCTTTCCTTTAAAAATATCTTTTGAGATTCGTAACTAACCATCCCCCCATTTATTCTATTCTTTCTTTCTTTTTTCACCCTGTCCCACCTCAAAAGTGTTTTGCTTTTGACTACTTCCTCCTCCAATCTGCATTCTCTTTATCATCCTCCCCTGTCTCATCTTCCCTTACCCTCTTACTTTTCTGTACGGTAAGATAGTTTTCTATACTCAATTGTGTAAAAATATTATTTATATACACTTTGAGTCAATTCTATTGAAAGCAAGTATCACTCACTCCCCTCACCTCCTTTTTCTTCCTCCCACTGCAAAAGCTTTTTTCTTGCCACTTTTGTTAACAGATAACTTATGCCATTTAACCTGATTGGATAGTATAAGCTTACCATAGCCAATCTACTGCTGAGAACTGGGAATGAGTGAATCTCTTGCATTGTTATGTAGTTGCTCCTTCCATTGTATATTTTCTGTGATCTGAGCAGAATTTGGAAATGGAAGGGATCAAAATGACACCATTTGTTTCACTTTTCTGTATATGAATAAAAAGTATTATTTCTAATATTTATTTGCAAATGCAAAACAACAGGCTATTCTCAAAGCAAGAATTGTTTCCCAGCATTGTCAATGCCAGCAAGTTACTTATCCATCTGTCAGCTAATAGAAGAAAAAAAAAGTTTTAAAGAATACAGGATAAAGCTAGTTGTACCATTAGAGAGGGACACCAAGGAGAATCAATAAATAATGAAATAAACAAAAAGTCCCCATTGGAAAGGGGAAAAAAAGCACAACATATAAGAGAAAAGAAAATAGCCATAGGGAGAAACATAAAAATGAAAAAGAAAGATGTAAGACTGCCATAAATTGAAGAAGATAAAGTAAAAGTAGGAACATGTTAATATTAAACCTGTAAATGAATACAAACAGTAAAATATGTGGAAATAGGTTAATTTATTTTCAAAATACATGTTGATATAAGGTAATATTTTATTTAATATGAGTTTTTGCTTCTGAAAAGTAGTTTATAAATATAAAATAGGGCTAGCTCTGAATTAATTGGCACTATATTTTCCATATATAAAGATGCATTTTGTCTTTGTCATATAATTTATCATATTTAGCATGTATTAGATTACCTGTCATCTAGGGGTGGGGGGTGAGAGGAAAGAGGGGAAAAGCTTGGAACAAAAAAACCAAAAGTTTTGCAAAGGTCAAAAAAAAAGTAAAGTAAATTATGTTCCTAAAAAAAGATGCATTTTGTCTAATAAATCTTTATAAAAGTGATCTTTATAAATTACTCACTAAGTTGTAAAAAGGTGACTTAGTTTTGTTTTAAATCCAGGAAAATATGAAATGATGCACTGAGAGGACAACTAAAAATAAGGTTTTGTCTCTACCTTCAATAACCATTTTGTTTAAACAGTGTCAAGCCTTTATATGTTTCCAAATATCATAATGTTTTAAATTGAATCATTTTAATAAAGTTAAAATATAAATGAGAACTATTATGAAATAAAAGCAGGAATTAGAATTTATAATATACATAAAGATAAAAAGATATAAGATGAATGTCTCTGGTATAATTTGAAGATAGAATTTGTCAATGGGCATCAAATTACAATAAACATATCTGTGTTTCCTTGATATTGTATTCCAAAGAATCATATTTTATAATTGGAAAAAAATCTGGAAATTTTAATGTAATTTCTTTATTTCATTTTATTTTTTTTATTATTTTTATTAAATATTTCCCAACAACAGGTAGCAAAATATATATTTAATTATTTTTCAATTCTATATTCTCTCCCTTCCTTTGCCTCCTCACACATCTATAATAATACAAATTGATGTCAATTACACATGTGAAATCACACAAAACATTTTCCACATTAATCATGTTTTAAAAAACAAGAGTTTTTTAAAAGTATGTTTCATTTTGCAGTCAATGTTCCCCAATTCTCTCTATATAGGTGGATAGCATCTTTTGTCATGGGTCCTTTTAAGTTGTTTAGCTGGGTCTGCCTTTTACAGTTGACCCTCCTTACATTACTCTATTTACAATATTCTCTTGGCTCCAAGCACTTCACTTTGCATGAGTTTATATGTCTTTCCATGATTTTTTGAAATCATCCTACTCATTATATCTTGTAGCTCAATTGTATTCCATTCTGTTCATATGCCACTTGTTCAGACATTCCCCAGTTGATGGGCATTCCCTTGATCCCCAGTTGTTTGCCATCACAAAAAAGAGTTTTTGCAAATATTTTTGAACGAATATATCATTATCCATTTTCTTTTATATCTTTGGAATACAAAATTACAAGTGATATTGCAAGGTCAAGGGGTATTTACAATTTCATTGCCTTTGGGAAAAATTTGAACTTATTCTCCAGGTTGGTTAGATTAGTAAAAAAAAAAAATCTTCAACAAGGGAGAATAAGAATCCTGATCTTTTTTCACAAGTGCTGCAGAATGTCATTTTCTTTTTCTGCCATGTTAATCAATTTTGTATATATGAAGTGTTATTTTAATTTATAATTTTGTGCTCAGTAATGATTTAAAACTCTTTTTTTACGTGGCTATTAATGTCTTTTCATTTATTTGTCTGAAAACTATTTGTTCATATCATTTGATTATTTGCCAACTGGGGAATGGCTCTTGTTTGTATAAATGTGTCTCAGTTCCCTATATAATTTAGAAATAAGCTTTAATATGAATAACTTTTCATAATTTTTCTCAGTTTCATGTTTTCTAAGACGATTTTAACTATGATGATTCATAGATCAATGGCCAAATACCAACATACCCTCAATCTCATTTTGCATGATTTTTATCTATTTCTTTCCAGAAATTTGACATAAAAGATTTGCCCAATGTGCTAGAAGCATTCCAAAATTTCCATTGTAATTGTGACTAATTTGTCTCATATCTCATACATTGTTCATCTCCTCCTTCTGCAAATTTCTTCATGTTATTTTGTATGTATTCAACAGGTGTCACTGCATTTTCTTCGGTTGTGTTAGTCATGTCTGACTCTGTGGCCCCATTAAAGGTATTCTAGGAAAAGATACTTGAATGTTTTGCCATTTTCTTTTCCAAGTCATTTTACAGATGAGAAAACTGATGCAAATGAGTTTAAATGACTTCCCTGGAGTCACATAGCTAGTGAGCATCTGAGATCAAATTTGAGCTCAAGGTAATGAGTTTATTTGACTCCAGTGCTAGCCTTTTATTCACTATACCATCTAAATGTCAGTCATTCCATTAGTCTATGGATTTTTTTTCCTCCAGAATTGCCCAATTTCATCTATAGAAGAATACTATTGCTAAAAAATACATCTGTATGACACAGTGGATAAAGTCTTGGATTTAGAGTCAGGAAGACATACTCAAATCAGTCTCAGACACTTACTATTTATATGTCCCTGGACAAATGACTTAATTTTTGCATCATTTTATTTATTTGTAAAATGAGAATAATAATAGCACCTATGTCCCAGGACTATTATATCACAAGAAATAATATTTGTAAAGTCCTTTACAAATCTTGAGATTCTAGATTATTTAATTATATTACATTAATTAACATTAATACTTTAAGTATTTTTTTTGCACCAGTAATCAACTTGTGAAACTTGTAATGGTTTTGAAATCACTTCTTAGCAGAGGGGAAGAGCTATGGTTATTTTCCTTTGCATATACTGTCAAATATAGTTAATGTATTGTTTAGTTTTACTGAATTGTTTATATTATTGTTTTTCAAATGTTCTTTTTAAAAAAGGGAAGTAAAAAGAGTATATTAATAAATGGGGTCATATCAAATATGTCAATAAAATAATTAAATCATTTTAAAAAACAAATAAGCATTTTAAAATTCCCCAAGTGAGATAATAGTTTCCCTCTCCCTCCCCCCATTTAAATCTGGAATCTAATCATCATTCTTCTTTCATGTCTATGTGAAGTTGTTCTAAACCTTCACTTATGTCCCCATTGCTCCAAGAGGACTCCTTCCTTGCCCCCTTCTCTCAAGTAACATCTCTACTTTATACTTTGATTACATATTCGAAGCTCCAGGAAGAGCTCTCCTTCTCCACTTCAAACTTGCTTTTCATCTGTCTCTCTTGAGCTTTACATCTGAAGTGTCTCAACAATAGGCAGTATTCTTGTTCAGAGATCTTTTAGTCCACCAAGTGCTAAGTACCCATTCACTTATGAAGCACACAATCTTACAGTGTTTTTGTTTTTGGTTTTTTCCCCCCCACAAAACTGCTAATTCATGGTCGGATTAGAGATGCATTGCTCCAAAATCTAGGCTATACATTGAAAATTTATTCTTCCCCTCTCCACTTTTTATAGCAATATTTTATTTTGGTCTCATAATTTACTAACATCAGTCCCCTTCTTTAAACCCCACCACCACTTTATCCTTTATTCTGCTCTCAGATAAAATGGCCTCTCTCAGTGCAAATCTCTTTAACAACCTTGATCCTACTGACTCATTTTTTCCAATAGATTGTTCTTATTTACCATTCCCTCTCTTTAATCTTCAGCCTTTTCTTCTTTACATGTTACTTCTCTTAACTGGTAAATATTTAATGTGGCTATATGAATAGTAGAACACACTTTTAAAATTATTCATTATTTATTTCAGTTTAAGTTTAATCTGAATTAATAGAGCATTATTCTTCATTGTATCCATCACTTTATTAAATCTAAATAATTAATAAAGTAAGTCCTGCTATAGTGCTTTCTGATTTACTGGATATGTAAAATTGTTTCAAACCTTTACTTCACATTGAAAATGTAACAATTAGCTCTTGAGAGTCACAAGCATAAGCTTATTGTGACATACCCCTCCCCTGTGTGATTGCAATTTAGCTATATAAGCCAACTTAGTATTCCTCACATATGATACTTGGTTTCTCCATTTGTTACTTTCCTGCTGTATATGCCACATGATTGAAGAGGACCCTCTCTTACTTCCATTTCTTCAATTTTCAAGTTTCCTTCAAGACTCAAATATCCCCTACTTCATCCTTGTCCATATAAGTTCTAGTACACCATTCTCCTAATTTCCTTATATTTCCTCTATCTATTCTGTATATATTCATGTGCAAATGTTTCCTTCCCCATTACAATGTAAACTCCTTGAAGATAAGATCACTTTTGT
This sequence comes from Myrmecobius fasciatus, assembly GCA_023553655.1. NCBI lineage: Eukaryota > Metazoa > Chordata > Mammalia > Dasyuromorphia > Myrmecobiidae > Myrmecobius > Myrmecobius fasciatus. Next base: position 10,502 of record JAJPUD010014957.1, read on the forward strand.
CCTATTAAATGTAGCAATTAAATTGTGCTGTCAGGCAATAATGACTTACCAAAAGCTTTTTAATTGATTGCTGAATGGATAGCTAGATTAATTTAGTAGACTGCCTGTCCAACTTCATGTAATAATCTGAGATAATTATCTAGAATAATAACAGGAGACATCTTGGTACAGAGGAAAGGACATTGAGCTTAGGATGCTTGAATTTTTGTTCTGTCACTTGCTACTTATATGACTTTGGAAAATTAATTTATTCTCTCTAGGTATCAATGCTTCAGCTGCATAATGATATATTTGCAATATATGACCTCTAAAATTTGTTCCAGTTCTAAATCTGATCTTCATAAACATGTAATAGATGTGTCTAATCATTATTTTCCCATGTGGATAGATTGATACATTTCTTCATAATTACTATAGATTTCAAAAGGCTGTCTTTAGACTGATCCAGGGCTTAGTGTGATCAATAAACTATTATCTATAAATAAGAATATTTAATTTTTAAGAATCTTACTTTTGTTTGAACTAGGTCGCATATTCTCTTGAAACTCGTGAGAATCTTAAAGAAGAGATTAAGGTAACCATATCATTAAATAGTTATCTCACATCTGCTATTGAATATTTTATTTTTGTAACATCTGAATGGGAGACACCTTGTTGATGCAAAAGGACCTTAAAGGCAACATGTTATTCTACTGAATAAAATGCCTTAAAAAAGCAACAAATAATCGATACAATACAACCTTATATTTTCTATACCTTCAATTATATGATTTTAAGGATGTGAGTATCTATCTATTTTTCTATTTATAGATAGATCTATTTTCATGGATCCATATATCTAGATATACATAATCTTTAAATGTTTTAATGCATAATTTTTATAGATATAATCAATATACATATAAGTAAATGAAAGATATATCTTTATATATATATGTATATATATATATGTGTGTGTGTATTATATGCACACACTTATTGTACCTTTCACAACAATTTTCCTATTCCCTTTTCTTGTTTCTATCAACAGCATTATTGAATATATAGACTGGTCTCATTTTCTAGATGAGATAATAGGTACTTGGGCTGGTTTTTGCTTATGTCTACTCTGTTACAATATTTTTATGCAAAAGTAAAATGGATTTTCCCTCTTTTTCTTGGATGATTCCTATCTTTGTGAAGTCTTAAAAATCTTTACCTTAACACAGCTCTCTTCAACAATGAAATCTTTCAAACCAGTTCCAATTGTTCAGCAAAGAAAGCCATATACAACCAGAGAGAGGGATATGAAATGTGGATCCCAACATAATACTTTCATGCTCTCTATTGATGTTTCTTTGCATTGTTTCCTTTCTCAGATTTTTTTTCTTGTAGATATTATTTTTCTTGCACAGCAAGATAAATGTGGAAATATGTATACATATATTCGACTTGTCAAGTATTTTAACATAATTAACATATAGTGGACTTCCTGCCATCTAGGGGAGGACAGAGGATTGGGGGGGGATTTGTAACAGAAAGCTATATAAGGGTCAATGTTGAAGAACTACTCATACATATGTTTTTCAAATAAAAAGCTTTAATTTAAAAAAAAATCTTTACCTTAGTATATTAAAAATGTATTAATGGCAGCACAATTTTCTTTTGCATAGTTATGCTCAGATTTAGCCATACAATTGAACTTTTATCTTCTTGAATATCATCATAACTGCTTCAAATGGTATATCTGACACTGGAAGGAAAACTTTATTTTTTTTAAAGCTTTTTATTTGCGAAACATATGCATGTGTTATTTTTCAATACTGACCCTTGCAAAGCTTTCTGTTGCAAATTTTTCTCTATTTCCCCCATCCCCTCTCCTAGATTCAGGAACATGTAAATTATGTTAAAATATTTCACAATATGTGTATACATACTTATATAGTTATCTTGTTGTAAAAGAGAAATCATTTAATGCACATGTGGGTCCCTTTCCTTCATTTAAGATCCTTCATTTAAGATATTGGGATATAGGCCTTCATTTAAGATATTGGGATATAGGCCCAATAGAAACACTGCTGGGTCAAAGGGAATGCACAATTTGATAACTTTTTGAGCATAGTTCCAAACTGCTCTCCAGAATGGTTGGATCCGTTCACAGCTCCACCAACAATGTATCAGTGTCCCAGTTTTCCCACATCCCCTCCAGCATTCATCATTATCTTTTCCTGTCATCTTAGCCAATCTGACAGGTGTGTAGTGGTACCTGAGGGTTGTCAAATCAAGCATCTAAAAGAATTCTTAACCCACAGAATGCACAAAAACACAAAATGAAACAATTTTCCAGACCAAGAAAACTTAGATGTAAAATACTTCAGTAAAAATTTATCTCACTTATGTAAAAGGAGAACATAGCCCAGTGCAGGCAGTGTCTGGGCAAACCAGGGGAAGGCTTTTAGCTACAGCATAGATTAATAACTGAGACTTCTAGCTCAGCAGGCCAGTGGCATGTGAGGCCCCAGAGCAGAGGATAAATTGCAAGCTTCAGAATCCAACAGTGGCATTTCAGGCTCCAGAACAGAAAGCTTAGGACAATACTCTCTGTCACTCAGGAGCAGAGCTTAACTTTTAAAATGAGCAAAATTTAAAAAAAAAAAAGATCATAGGGAGCTACTATAGTGACAGAGAAGATCAAATAAAATACTTAAAAGAGGACAGTATCAAAATGCCAGCATGCAAAATTTCAAAGGGAAATATGAATTTATCTCAAGGTCAAAAATGCTTCTTTAATGAGCCCAAAAAAGATTTTAAAAATTAAACAAAAGGGGGCAGCTAGGTGGTGCAGTGGATAGAGCACTAGCCCTGAAGTCAGGAAGACCTGAGTTCAAATCTGGCCTCAGACACTTAACACATCCTAGCTGTGTGACCTTGGGCAAGTCACTTAACCCCAATTGCCTCAGGGAAAAAATTAAACAAAAGGTTGAAAAAACTTGGGAAATGAAATGAGAGTTATGCAAGGCAGAATCAGTATTTTGGAAAAGGAAGGAAAAAAAGTTGAGAAAAAATCCACTGAAGAAAAAAAACTTCTTATAAAGGAGAATTGGTCCAGAAGGCAATGACTGTATGATACATTAAATATCAGGCAAAGAGCTGGGGAAGGAAGGCAGATCCAGGATGGCAGAGAGTAGACAGAATTTTGTCTAAGCTCCTCCTATCTTCCTTCAAATCAACACTAGATCAAGCTTCTGAACAGGTTCTGTAGTGACAGAATCCATAAATGTTTGAAGTGTAACAAATTGCCAGTAGAAGATATTTTGGAAGAACTTCAGAAAAGTTCTGTTTCAATGGGCCATGGGGGAGGCCACAGGTCCACCTCAGGGACTCATGGAGATGTTGCCTCTTTATGCTGGTGGAATCTACCAAAAGGTTCTTATCAAAAATAAAGTAGTATTGGCTACTATGTCCTGGTTCAGAAGCTAGTGGATCAGCAAACTAGCTGTGAGATAACCAGCACAACCACAAAAAGAAAACTTGGCCATCCCTACCCAGCATGGTAAGAAAGCCAGAAACAACCTCCCCAGGAGAGTGTGAAGCTGCTACTGCTTGTAGAGGAAGCTTGGGACAATTTCCCCTTTGCTCTAAGAATAGACCTCAACCACTAAAAATGAACAAAAAAGCAAAAACAAAACAAAACAAAACAAAAAAACCCTCTGACCATCAGTAGCTTTTATGGAGACAGAGAAGAACAGACCTCAAACCCTGAGGATACTACAAGCAAAACATCTTCAGATGAAGCTCCAAAGTGTGACATGAGCAGGTCTCCATCACGCAAGGCTCTCTTGGAAGAATTTTTAAAAAATCTTAAAACAAAGTTAGAAGGAAAATGGGGAAAGAAAATGAGAATTTGGTAGAGGTTTGGGAAAAAAAACACAGAAATGATCTAAAAAAAACTCTTTATAAAGTAGATTGGATGAAGTGGAAAACAACTCCTTGCAAAACAGAATTAGTGAAATGGAAAAGAAATCCAATGAACAAAACATCTTATTTAAAAGTTCAACTGACCAAATAAAAAAGATGAAAAAGCTAACCAAAGAAAATAATTCATTAAAAATTAGATTTGAACAAATGGACATGAATGACCCAATAAGACATATGGAATCAGTAAAATTAAACCAAAATATGAAAAATTAGAAGAAGATGTAAAATACCTTATTGGAAAAACAACTAACCTGGAAAATAGATCCAGGAGAGACAATCTAAGAATTATTGGACTACCTCAAAATCATGATGAAAAAAAGAGTCTAAACAACATCTTTCAAGAAATTAAAAAGGAAAACCATCTTATTGCCCTAGAATGAGAGGGTAAAAATAGCTGGCAAAATAATTCATCAATCACTACCTGAAAGAGATTCTCAAATGAAAAATAAAAAGAATATAGCTAAATTTCAGAATTATCAGATCAAGGAAAAAATATTGCAAGTAGCTGGAAAGAAACAATTAAAATATTGAGGAGCCACAATCAAGATTACCCAGAACCTAGTAGCTTCCACTTTAGAGAATCAAAGTGCCTGGAATATGATATTCCAAAGGGCAAAGGAGCTTGAATTTCAGCCAAGAATCGGCTATCCAGCTAAATTGAGCACTATCTCTTAGGGGAAAAGATAAATAGTCAATGAAAGAGATGAATTTCATTTATTTTTATAAAAATTTATTTCATCAGCACTGAACAAATAAGATAATCTTCAAATACAGAACTCAAGAGAAGCATAAAAAGGTAAAAAGAAAAGAAAAAGAACCGTTTCTTTCAAAAATTTTATATCCCTATTTGGGAAGATAATGTGTTTAACTTTGAGAACTCTATCTCTGTTGGGTGCATAATAAAAGTGTGTAGGCACAAATTGACTTTATTGGAATGATATAAAAAAGAATCTAGAGGTGGAAAAGGAATTTTACTGGAAGAACAGGAAAAAAAGTAAAATAAAGTAAATTACATTTCATAAAGAGGCAAAAAAAAGACCTATTATAATTGAGGGAAAGAAGAAATGCGATGAGCATTGTGTGAACTTTCATCTCATTGAATCTGGCTCAAAGGGAGAATATCAGACTTATTCAGCTTCATATTGAAACTTGGCTCGCCCTGTAAGGAAGTAGGAAAGGAAGTAAGAAAGAAAAGGGGAAGGCTATTAGAATGGAGAACAGAAGTAGAAGAGAAAAGGGATAAAAAAAAAAGAAATTGTAAAAGGGAAGCAAGCTTTGAGGGAGGTGATGATAAGAAGCAAAACACTGAAGAGGAGGTAAAGGGGGAAAGGAAAGAGAAAAGTATAACTTGGAGAAAATAAGACTGTGGGAAATTTTATTTTAAATGTAAATGGGAATGTTGTGAACTCCCTGTTAAAATGGAAGTAGATAACAAAAAGGATTAAAAGCCAGAAACCTACAATATGTTGTTTACAAGAAACACCTTTATATACGGAGTAAAAGTAAAAAACTGGAGCAGAATCTACCATGCTTCAGCTGAAGTTAAAAAAAAAGAAAGAAAAAGAAAGCAGGGATAGCAATCCTGATCTCAGAGCAAGAAAAAGCAAAAATAATTAAAAGAGATAAGGAAGGAAACTAAATTTTGCTAAATGATACCACAGATAATAGAGTAATATCAATATTAAACATATATGTACCATGTGGTATAGCACCTAAATTCCTTGAGGAGAAGTTAAGAAAACTGCAAGAAGAATTAAACAACAAAACTATACTAGTGGGGGATCTCAAACTTGCTCTATCACAACTATATAAATTGTACCATAAAACAAACAAGATAGAAGTTAAGGAGGTAAATAGAATTTTAGAAAAGTTAGGATATGATAGATCATTGGAGAAATTGAATGAAATTAGAAAGGAATACATTTTTTTTCTTGGTGGCACATGGAACCTATGCAAAAATTGACCATATATTGGTGTGTAAAAACCCTCAAAATCAAATGCAAAAAGGCAGAAAATGCAAAAACATCATTTTTGCATGATAATGCAATAACAATTACATGTAATAAATTGCCAGGGAGAAATAGACCAAAAATGAATTGAAAACTAAATAATCTAATACTAAAGAATGAGTGAATGAAACAACAAATCAAAGACACAATAATTTCATCCAAGAAAATGACAATAATGAGACAACATGCCAAAATTTATGGAATGCAGTCAAAGAAGAATTTATTGTGTAAAAAAAAGTAGGGAAGCAATCATTATCTCACAGAGTTAAAACTAAAATGAATTAAATCAATAGTGAAAAAAGGGAAACTATACTATATGTCTGCCATATTAGTTAAAATTATTTTAGACTATTTAAAATGACTATAAGTTTGGTATATTTCTTTGATATAGGAAATGATGAGTTGATGGAGTTAGAAAAATACAGATAGACTTGGACTTATGAAGAAAAATATGTACCGTCAGAAAAACAGAAGACAAATAAATACAGTATGATCTTACAAAGATGTATATGCTTATATATGTACACAATTATAGATATATATGTGGAATGTATATGTATATATGTGTATGCATGTAGATATGTCTCTATGTGGGTATATGCATATATGTATACATGAGTGTATGTGTGTGTGTGTGCATATGTGTGTGTGTCCACTTAGACTCTGGCATGGGCCTTATCCAAGCACTTTATGAGCTCTTCAGTCCTTATCTTCAAAATGTTACCTTTACTAAAGGTTTAGCTGACATTATTGACTACACCTGTGGATAACCTATTTGAAGATATAGTTTAATTCTTTCTTATGTTTATTTTTCTATCTTTTCATTGATGTGAGGAAATTAATAGTTCTAGATTAGGAATTCTTTACTTTTTGGGTGTTATAGACCCCTTCAATATTTTTAGAATAATTTATTAGAATAAGGCTTTCAAATACATTACAAAGTAAATAGGTTTAAAATGGAATTTTTTTTATTGAAATACAATTATCAAGCTATTATGAAGAAAAAAGGTTCATGGACTACAATTCAGAAGCTTTTAGACAGAAGAACCTTGGTTTCATCTTTTATGCTCTCAGTAATCTATATGAGAAATTAAAAAAAACAATTTTTTGAGATTGATTCTTCTAGATTTAAACTTCTATAAAGTCAAGAAAGTCTCATGGATAGTGTGGTGTGTGGGATTACAAAGAATTGTACATGATTGACAGCTGAACAATGACAAAAAAAAAGATTTTAAATGGTTGCTTCCCAAAAAAGGCTTGTTGTATTACCCCCCTAACCATTCATGGAATTTAAGAAATGAAATGGCTCATATTAGGACCTTTAGTCATCCCCCTGAAAAAGCCTTGTTTATTAGCCCCAGCTTGTTTCACTACCCTGGATGGACCAGGATCACACTTTATATACCTCTCTGGTATCTGTTTTGTGAAAAGGATTCCTATGAAAAGAAGTCACACTGCACATTTCCCAAGAAAACTTTCAGTAATGTTAGTCTCCAAACAAATATTTTGAGGGATAGATCTATCTGAATAATGCAATAATTTCTACAGAATTTATGAGAAAACATTGTGAAGAAGATCTTTGCTAATTATAAATATACAAGTCAATTTCCATCTTACACTCCTCTTTATCAACTGCAATTTTATACACTACATTATACTGAAGGTAGTTCATTATTCATAATATAAGTTTTGGGCTTTGCCATCATGTGAAATCAAGATGATATTATGCCAGATGTTCTGTCTTTTTACAACAGTCACTATGGATCCTTATGATGCATTTTAAAGTCATAATTTCTTATAGTGTCTCTTCTTGGAGAAAATGAGCATACCTACTTTAAATTTGCAAGAAGAGGCTCAGGGCAAATCTGCATCTTCAACAGATGCTGATTTTTCTGAACTGATTTTTTGATTTTGTGAAGTATAGCTTCTCTCTATTTTTCTAATCCATTGCCTAAGGAATACACATAGAACAAGAAATTTCTTATCTGTAACTTAATCTCAGCCCTTTAACTTTGGGAGTCATTGATTCTTAATTTGTTCTTTAAAAAAGAGACTTTGTAAATGCATTCTTTTCAGATCATGATGCAATAAAAATCACATGCAATATAAGGCCAGGAGAAAAGAGACCACAAGTTATTTGGAAATTAAATAATCTAATCCTGAAGAACAAATGGGTGAAAGAGCAAATTATAGACACAATCGAAAATTTCATCCAGGAGAATGACAACAATGAGACAACATACCAAAATTTGTGGGACACGCCTAAAGTGGTTATAAGGGGTAATTTTATATCTCTAGATGCTTACTTGCGTAAAACAGAGAAAGAGAAGATCAATGAACTAGGCTTACAATTAAAAAAGCTAGAAGAAGACCAAATTAAAAACCCTCAATTAAATACCAAATTGGAAATTCTGAAAATTAAAGGAGAGACCAGTAAAATTGAAAATGAGAAAACTATTGAATTAATAAATAAAAGTAAGAGCTGGTTTTATGAAAAAACCAACAAAATAAATAAGCCTTTAGTTAATTTGATTAGAAAAAGGAAAGAGGAAAATCAAATTATTAGTTTCAAAAATGATAAGGGAGAACTTTCCTCCAATGAAGAGGAAATTAGAGTAATAATTAGGAGTTTCTTTGCCCAACTTTATGCCAATAAATTTGATAATGTAAATGAAATGGAGGAATATCTACAAAAATATAGATTGCCCAGATTAACAGAAGAGGAAATAAATTATTTAAATAGCCCTATTTGGGAAAAAGAAATAGAAGAAGCTATTAATCAACTCCCTAAGAAAAAATCTCCAGGGCCAGATGGATTTACATGTGAATTTTACCAAACATTCAAAGAACAATTAATCCCAATACTATATAAACTCTTTGAAAAAATAGGGAAAGAAGGTGTACTACCAAATTCCTTCTATGACACAGATATGGTGCTGATAGCTAAACCAGTTAGGGAGAAAACTGAGAAAGAAAACTATAGACCCATTTCCCTAATGAATATTGATGCAAAAATTTTAAATAAGATTTTAGCAACAAGATTACAGAAAGTCATCCCCAGGATAATACATCATGACCAAGTAGGATTTATACCAGGAATGCAGGGCTGGTTCAATATTAGGAAAACTATTAGCATAATCAATTATATTAATAACCAAATTAATAAAAACCATATGATTATCTCCATAGATGCAGAAAAAGCCTTTGATAAAACCCAACACCCATTCCTATTAAAAACACTGGAGAGTATAGGAATAAATGGGCTTTTCCTTAAAATGATTAGTAGTATCTACTTAAAACCTTCAGCAAGCATCATATGTAATGGAGTCAAACTAGAACCATTCCCAATAAGATCAGGAATGAAACAAGGCTGCCCACTGTCACCATTATTATTTAATATTGTCTTAGAAATGTTAGCTTTGGCAGTAAGAGAAGAAAAAGAGATTAGAGGAATGAGAGTAGGTAATGAGGAAACCAAATTATCACTCTTTGCAGATGACATGATGATATACATAGAGAACCCTAAAGACTCAACTAAAAAACTACTAGAAACAATTCACAACTTTAGCAAAGTTGCAGGATACAAAATAAATCCACATAAATCATCAACATTTTTATATATTACCAATAAAGTTCAGCAGCAAGAGATACAAAAAGAAATTCCATTCAAAAAACTGTTGATAGTATAAAATATTTGGAAATTTATCTGCCAAGGGATAGTCAGGAACTATATGAACTAAACTACAAAACATTTTCCACACAAATCAAATCAGACCTAGTCAATTGGAAAAACTTAAAATGCTCATGGGTAGACCAAGCGAATATAATAAAAATGACAATATTACCCAAACTAATTTAGTTATTTAGTGCCATACCAATCAAACTCCCAAGAAATTATCTCACAGAGCTAGAAAAAATAGTATCAAAGTTCATTTGGAAAAACAAAAGGTCAAGAATTTCAAGGGGATTAATGAAAAAAAAAAGGCTGAAGACGGTGGACTTGCTGTACCAGATCTAAAACTATATTACAAAGCAGCGGTCATCAAAACCATTTGGTACTGGCTAAGAAATAGAGTAGTCGATCAGTGGAATAGGATAGAATCACAAGACAAACTAGGCAATAACTATAGCAATTTGGTTTTTGATAAACCCAAAGACCCCAGCTTTTGGGATA
>JAJPUD010014958.1:0-39157 GCA_023553655.1 Myrmecobius fasciatus
TCCCACACTTAGCTTTGATTTCACAATCTAATACTACTAGGCAGTAATGAACCAGTGAAATATGTTGAATATCAGAGGTCAGTCTTATAGAGTCATTTGTGTGACTTCCCTTAAAAAAGTTTTATGGTTGAATCTCTGTGAAGTCTAGAAGAATGTCTGTCTTACATAGAGTAAGTAGTTAATAATTGCTTTTTTGGACCCCAATTAGATTTAAAGCATCAACCCCAGGGGGTTGAAATGAAAATGCTTTTTGGAAAAAGTAATACTTCAGTCTGAAAAAAAAGTGTATAAAACTTTTTTTTAAAATAGTGTTTTTCTCAATTATGTATAAAAACAATTTTAACATTTTTTTTCAAATTGTGAGTTTCAAATTCTCTCCTTTCCATCCCTCCCTTCTTCATTGAGAAGCAAACAATTTGACATAGTTTAACAAGTGTCATGTAAAACACATCAAACCTTTTCTTTGAAACAGATTTTTATCAAGGGGCAGGAAAGAAAATTGATTTCACCCCCCAAAAAAGGTAAAAAGGAGAGCAGAAAGGAGAGCTGGGAATGCTAAAGAAAAATGTTGTCTATTTCAAGATTTGGCTTGGAAATTTTCCTATTAATTATGTATATAAGAATTACAAACACCTAAACTTTTTTTTTTGGAGGCAATGGGGTTACACAGCTAGTATCTGAGAATAAATTTGAACTCAGGTCCTTCTAATTCCGAGGCAGTGCTCTATCCACTGCACCACCTAGCTGCTTCCCCTAATTCATTTTAAAAGATTTTTTTAAAATAGCATTCACAGTGTTTCCAAATTAAAGGAAGTCATAATGTTAGAATCAAAAGTGAAGGAAGAATAGAATTCTTTAGAGAACTGAGAAAAGGCAGAACAAGTAAAGTGAATTTTTAATTAGCAACGTAGTTTAGACCAAATGAAATATTTTTATTCAAAAACACAAACCCCAGATTCAGTTCCCTTCCATCTCTAAACCAGCCCATGTGTCCTATGACACATATTGCCATATCTGTAAGTTTTAGAAACATGCATCTTGTCTCTGACTTGCAGAACAAGACTGCATTTGCCTGGGTAGGAATGATTTTCTGTAGTTAAGAAATGCTACTTTGTTACATTTATACTTCGCCAGCCATATTTCTTCCATTGACCCAGGCCTTTTTTACTCCTGTAAGTTTTATCACATTTCTTCTCTCATACAAGCTCACTGCCAAGGACAAAGTGTACAAATACATTTTTTACCAGGTCAAGTTAAAAGTCATTGACAGGTTTGTGACATTTAATAGTCAGTCTTTAAATTGACCACATATTATTAAGTTACTAGAACACAGAAAGCACAGGTTCCTACCTCTGAGAGGAAGCATATTAAAGATTATATAAATTCAAAAGCCTGTGGGAATTCCTGAGACTGTAGTAAGTCACTCTGAAAAATGTGGGAGGGGAATATTCAAACATATACTCATAAATATATATTTATATATTTATGTCTGAGTGTATCTCACAGACAGACAAATTGTGGGGAGCAAAGTAGCTTACTTTAATGACATAGATACATAGTAACTTTTCCTAAACTAAAACCAGGCAACAAAGATTTTGCTAAGTATTTTTTTCTTGAGCACTATGTTATAATGGTGTCTGCTGTTTTGTAGATGATGTTTCAATATGCGGGGAAAAAAAAAAAAAGATTCCCCAGAGGACCAGCTTTCTAAATAAATTGTTCCTTTTGACTGTGCCTGCCACTGAAACTGAAATACTGAATCATTTGTCTACCACTTCTTTGACCTCTAGCAAACTATGCCAGAGGAAGTGAGCTTGGAGACCCTACAAAATAGTGTAGTGGCTTTCAAAGAAATTCTTCCTTCATGCATAACAAATGTTTCCACAACAAGAATAGTCTCTAGAGGGATTTAGGCTCTAGAACGGTCTGTATCTCCTTAGCTTTCAGTATAAGGAAATACAAAAGTATTTTTGTATCAAGACTGAACAGCTTTCTATTGAGGCAGAGAAACAACTCTGAGATTTTTATTTGGTGTATTTGTACTTATGTACCTTAGATAAGAGCTCATAGTGGATCATAAGCTGGGTCTAGAATTTTATATGTGATCTGTATTTGGGAAAATGTAAAGTGCTTTCAGTCATTCCAAATTGCTCCTTGAAAAATAATCCATATCTTTACCACAAGTATTGTTCACCAAGTAAAGCTATACTGCAGCAAATTATGAAACTTCATGATCATAGAGGAATAAAAAAGACACTAGAAAGATGAATGGTGGACATGAGCATTGTAGCAAGCAATTTTTACATTAAGGGCAAGCATCAGAAAACATCTCCTCAACTCAACTTTTTAAGAAAAAATTCATTTCAGGGAATAGAAGAGCAGAAGGACCAGGTTGGGGAGGACCTCCTGGTGTGTGGCCACTGGAGCCAGAGAAGGAAGCCTATCACCTAGTAGCTTCTAATTCAACAAATTGTTTTTTCCCTAAATTTACATTTATTATTTTTTTCTCATTAATATTTATTTTTCTCTCCCATATTCTTCCCTTAAGTAACTTCAAAAAAAGAAAAAAGAAAACCTATAGCTAATATGCATAGTCAAACAAAATAAATTCCTACATTGGCCTTGTCTAAAAATGTATGTCTTGTTATACATTTTAAATTTGTCAGCTCTCTAGCAGGAAGTAGAATGTATGATTCATCTTCAGGACTCTGGAACCATGCATTATAATGATATTGATCAGCATTCTAAAATCTTTTAAACTTGTTTTTCTTTATAATGTCATTGTTTTCCTGATTCTGCTTACTCCACTCTGCATTAGTTCATACAGGTCTTCCAGTTTCCTCTGAAGCCGTTATTTCTTAGGGTGCAATAATATTCTATTACATTCATATATTATAATTTGTTTAGCCATTCCCAATGGTATCTCTCAGTCTTTAGTATCTTGCTATTATGAAAAAGGTGCTATTATAAACATTTTATACATATGGATCCTTCTCTTCTATGATTTCTTTAGAGATATATGCTTAATTGGGATATCACTGGATCAAAGTTTATGAATAGATGACTCATTCATTATTCTTCCTGATTAGGTACTAAATTCATTTGTTTTCACATGTCTAAAAGATGGAAATACCCTTTAAATATCAGCTTTCCCTGTCAATCCACCTCTCTGATCTCCATAAGCAGGCTATATAGTATTTTGCTAATAGTGATAGTGCTTAGAAAAACACTGAGATTTTAAGTGACTTGGTCAGGGTCATAGAGCCAATCACTTTCTTTTATGACATGAATAAGGCTGTTTATGATAGAATCTTGGAGTCGTAGATTTTGAGGAATAAATGACCTTGGAGATTATCTAGTCAAATGCCATCCTTTTATAGATGAGGAAACTAAAACCCAATTTGCTTAACTGACTAGCCTAAGATAGTAAGTTTCAGAACTGTGAATTCTAAGTTGTACTACTTTTGACTTCTACAATCTCAGGTTTTTATCTAGCATTACATATTCAAGAAAATAAAATTCATTGCAGAAATAGAGAGGGAACTTTTTTAGTCACTGTGAAATTAAATGGATACAATTTTTTAAGGATATTTTACAAGTCACTTAGCTACTCTATTCCTCAATTTTGATGTCTTTAAATTGATAATGTAATTATGTTGGCTCTTTCTGTCTTAAAGAGATGATAAGAGGCAAGCCATGAAAGGTTTTTTTTTGGAAATAAAAGGACTAAGTAAATGTATATCACAAAAAATAGGTAAAAGATTTTCCTACCTGTTGTAAAATTCTAAGACAGTCAGACATATGGTAGGTACAGTTGGTAAAATAGTGTGATGAGGATTTGGAGTAAGTGAACTTGGTTCCACATTACTTGAAAAGTCAACTCCCATCTCTGGATTTCAGAATTGTCATCTGTTTAAAAAAGGGAGGAGAGGGTAGATAAAGTGGGAATCAGGGCAAATTTTGTACTAGATAATTTTCAAGGGCCCTTCCAACAAGTCATAAATAAACTAACATACACAATTAGTGGTAATTTAAAAAAATTAAACTCTAACGATTTTATTCATCTACTTTGTGTATATTTGTGGGAAATTAGAAATTGATGTGTTTATAGTAGAAAATAAGTACCAAGAGAAGAAAATATTATATCTGTTGTCAACAATGAACTAACTTAAATGAATGTTAACAAAGCATTTTATACTAGATACACAGAGTACACCATACAGAATACTGTTCCTACCCTCAAGAAGTTTATTGCCACCTAATTAGCATTTCTTTGGCACCCCAGAATATAAAAGAATCATATAACATTTATAGAGTCAGTATTTCATCAAGGTTTCTATGGACAAAGAAATACATATAGTAAAGGGGAAAACATAACGCAAGACATTTCTATTGATAAAGAATGTATGGAATCATCATTCTATGAAGGACTTTATGTAGGATGTCTAAACACAGGGAAATTATTTGTCAAGCCACACAAGCTCAAAATATAAGAAGTAGAATTTGAACTCATATCCTCTGGCTCCTTAGTATAGGATGATAGATATGGTACTTTGGAAAGAGCAATAAACTTGGAACCAGGAGACTTGATTTTCACACCTTAATAGCTTTGTAATCTTTTGCAAATCACAACCCCTCTAAATCTATCTCCTCATTTGTAAAATGAAGATAATGCCTGTACTACCCACTTCATAAAACTGTTATGATGAAAACTCCTTGTAAACCTTAAAGCATTATATAAATTTGAGTTATCATTTATTGTGCCAAACAATAAATTAAAAAAACAAAAGGGAAGAAATGTTCCTATCACACATTTTGTATCAAGAGTCAAAATTTCTAAGCACGTTATTGTCTACTAGGATTTACTAAATTGTGGGAGATAATTACTTTGTATTATAGTTCTTCTATGATTAAGTAGGTACCACTTCGATATACTAAATGATATCCCCCCAAAAGTAGATGTCAATCTATTGGGGAACAAATGGTGGCATATGAGTATAATGGAATATTATTACATACAAAAAATGATGAATTCATAGAATTCATGAAATTATAGGGATAGCTAAATAAACTGAGTTAAAATGAAATAATCAGAACAGAATCCACTATACCTATTGAAATGTAAATGAAAACAACACTAGAAGGCAGTCAAATTCAGTTTAATCAAAACTACCAGTCTTGGTTCTGTGTGGCTCAGAGAGGTGAATGACCACCATATAATAAAAAAAGCTGGACCTATCTTTAGGAGCAAAACCAAGGTTTATTATACATTCTCTAGAGAAGCAGGTTTCACTCCAATCACACAAGCATACAACTCCCTTAATGAAGGGAGAAGGCTCCATAGAGACAGAACAGCAGATTAAATAATTCTTAATACAAAAATCCCTCCTACCACTGACCCTCATCCTCATTGGCTGAGGGTTTTACATTCTAAATGGGGGAACTATCCCAGGAAATTGAATTTTGGCCAATAAGAATGTTGGCTACATTTGGTTTAGGTTGAGGTAAGAAGTGAATGATGTCATGGAAGAATAGCAGGAAGGGAAAGTAAGTATGTCTTAATGGGTGTTGGTTCAGGCCTACATCAACTCTGGGGCTGATGAAGCCTTACTCAATTTTCACAACTGTCTTGAGAGATCTCACTCTATCTCGTTCAGTCCCCCCTCTTATTTGTTCACTGAGATCTCTTCAAATTTTTATAACATAATTTCACATTCCTTATCTAATTCCTCATCTCCTTCTGACTTCTGTCTTCTTGAACCATTGGCTCCTATCCTTATCCTCTTAATATCATCAGTCAAACAGACCCTTCAGCTTTCCCTTCCAACTTAATCATTTTAGATAATGCATTTTTGATAATTCTAGTTACCAATTGGATTAAACAAGGTATGCAGGTAGGGGGTAATATAACACCACTAAGTGCTATAAGGCCAAACCAAAGAAGTTGCTTCTACCAGCTTCCCTAAAACCAGGACTGCCAAGAAGTATTGAATGTTGAGGTCCAGGAACATGAGCAAGTTTCCTAATGTTCTTAGTAATTTCTTTCACTAGATTTCCATTGTCATCAATCCTTATACAACATGTTGATAAATTTAGTTTCATACAAACCTTCTTCAGCTAATAAATAGTCCAGCACAAGTCTATTCTGTAAACCA
Source organism: Myrmecobius fasciatus (assembly GCA_023553655.1). Taxonomy (NCBI): domain Eukaryota; kingdom Metazoa; phylum Chordata; class Mammalia; order Dasyuromorphia; family Myrmecobiidae; genus Myrmecobius; species Myrmecobius fasciatus. Next base: position 6,156 of record JAJPUD010014958.1, read on the forward strand.
GCCTCTCTGGTTTGAGTATCATGGTTGCCAAAAGATCTAGCACCTTAGCTGTCTAATGGTGATAATCTCTACAACTGCTTGAATTCTAGTTATACTGTTTAACATGGATATTGGGGTTCTATATCCCCAACATTCATCTTGAGCCTAGGTGGCTGGCCCATATTCTTTATTCTTTCTGGGGGCCAGATATCATTCCAACCATTTGCATCTCCAGTCTGGGTAATGGAGATATCTAAACTCCATTTCCCTCATTCCAGATCATCATATTGCTGAATCTCTAAATATTTATCTGCCTGTTCAGAAAGAAAGAAAAATTTTGGCCTTATTAATCCAATATAACAGACCCCTGTCCAGTTAAGAGGTAAGTGGTTATAGGTAGTTAAGCCACAAATCCAATAGTGGCCTTTTAGAGCAGGTTGTTCCCCTGAGAATATGCTTGAGCTATTTCTTGTATAGGAGTAATATTGTTGATCTCTCATCCCTAGGGGACCTTCCCCCATGAAAGTGACATTTGACGTTTCCATAATCCTTGCTCCTTCTTCTAACTACAATTGATCTGTTAAGTTAGAGGTACTCCAAAAGGTGAGAAACAAAGTTCCACAGCCCCCAGTGTCCCTGGGGTGACATTGTACCAATCCCATTGATAACCATACCCACTGTATATGTCCTCTTTCCTCTTATTCTCCTTTATATAATTTAATACATCCCACTCTATTCTATTACACTCCTTTGTAGAAACCTGTCAGTAGTAATATCCTTGTTCTCCTCCTATTTCTGAGAGAGCATCGAAGGTGCAACTTTTGCAATCCTTCCCACATTTCATTTGGGGATTCCTATCCATGTCTCACTAATATTTAGACACTTCTGCATAATCAATCATTTTTGGCTTCAAGTCTGTTCTCAAATAGGTCCATTCACATACACTATTCCCCAATTTCAAGCCTTGCCCCATTTGATTCAGGCAGTATTTCCCTTTCCTATCTTTTGTCAACAGCCACTGATGTTTCTCTTCCAAATTCCAGAAACCAATCCTATTATGAATTTGGGATCGGTTACTGAGGATCCAAGCTGGGCTTAAGGGAACATGTACCCATGACCACTGGCTCAGATGCTGTGGTCCACCACAGTTGCAACAATTTGATAAGTTAAAAGTCCTTCCTATATTCTTCATGAGCAAGAGGAACTGGTTCTCATCTCTGGGAAGTAAAGATCTGGTCCCTATAACCACCATGACTGTCATGAGGAAACAAGTTAACCCAAAGCCCAGGGAAAGCCCTATGGGGTCCAACTATTATTATACTTCAAAGTTAAGGTAGAATTCCTGGAGGAAAATGTCAGCTCCCAAACAGGTAAAGAGGCCTAAAGTGGTTAAGGGGGGGGGGAGAGAAAGGGAAAGAGTAACAAGAATAATACATAGACAATTACAATGCACTGGGTTCAGAGATTGTGCTCCCATTTAAATGTAATATGAGGTTTCCTTTATCTTTGACTATCCAATAAAGGTGGTACCAGAGGTCTTTGAATTCTGGTATGGTGTGTCCAGTCTTGTTCCTAAATTGCAGTGTCTGAGGACAGTATCACTTAGTAGGATCTGTCCCAGCATGGAGTCAGTTTCTCATCTTTCCAGGATTGGATCAACACCCAATCTCCAATCTGAATTCTATGAACAGGGAAACCTAGAAGAGGAGTCTGAACTATCAACCCTTTTTGTTGTAGTTCTTGTAAATGCCAATGATTTAACATATCTCTTAAGAAATAAATCTTGGGGCAGCTAGGTGGCACAGTAGATAGAGCACCAGCTCTGAAGTCAGGAGGATATGAGTTCAAATCTGGTCTCAGACACTTAACATTCCCTAGATGTGTGACCCTGGGCAAGTCACTTAGCCTCAATTGCCTCAGCAAGAAAAGAAATAAATCTTTTGTCACTAAAATAGGTCCAGTTTCCCATATGATAAGCCTAGAAAGGGTGATCATATAATAATTCGTAAAGGTGAAAGTCCAATATCTCTTCATGGTTTGGTTCTGATGTTGATCAGAGCAAGAGGAAATCACTTAGTCCAAGGTAGTTGGGTCTCTAAAGATAATTTAGTCAATTGCTATTTTGTTTCTTGATTCATCCTTTCCACTTTCCCAGAAGAGGGAGCATGCCAAGGGGTGTGGAAATCGCAAGTGATTTCTAAGACCCTAATCAGATTCTGCAATACTTGGACAGAAAAATGTGTTCCCTGATCCAAGTCTATCCACTCTACTACTCCATATCTGGGAATAATTTGTTCTAATAAAATCTTACTTACTGTTGAGGTGGGTTGCCAGGCTGAGGGAAATGCCTCTACCCATGAGGTGAGATAGTTCACTATGACCAGCAAATATTTGAGGTGACCTACTGGTGGCAGTTCAATGAAGTCCACCTGGATGTTTTGGAATGGCCCCCCTTTCAGGACCTGGCAATGAGCAGCCTTGTTAGTCCTTTAACCTGTCTACCAGTTGTCAAGCCATAATATATAGGCTGGAGGAAACATATCTTGTCAGTACAGCATCACATAGGTTTTAGACATCCCAATGGTTGTCTTGGTGCAGTTGCTGAAGGAACTATCTCATACTCTGCCAGCGGGTAGGAACCGTTGTCCTTCTGAATTCTCAATTGCTCCTAGAGTTAAGGTGTTCTCTTTTTCCTTCTGGGTAAAACTGAGAGAAGGAAGACTAGGGGAAAGTATAGGTATCAAGGCCAGTATATGAGTAATCTCCTAGTCTCCAGCTCCACTGACCTCCTTATCTACTAATCAGTTTCCTCTTGCCTCAAAAGAATTTCCCATCTGATGTCCTTTTTACATGTATTACTGCTCTATTCCTAGGAGCCAGAATGTTTTTCAGTACCTCTCTTGGCTAGTGTATGGTGGATCAGCAATTTGCCTTTACTATTGCAAACCATTTTTCTTCCCAAATTTTTCCAAATACATGCACCACACCCCAGGCATATTTCAAATCTGTATATATATCCCATCCTGGTCCCTCAATAACTTCGATGCTTGATTTAAGGCATATAATTCACAATTTGAGCTGACCAATGGGCAGGTAGAATGCCTTTGGTAACAGTGGAAGTTTTATCTCCATCAACAATAGCAAATCCATTTTTCCTTTTCCCATCTACTATCCTGGAAGAACCATCTATAAACCAATTCACTCCCCCAGGTATTGGAGATTCTTGTAAATCCTCTCTTACTTTTGTTTGATGATCAATTAACTCTAAACAATAATGTTCCTCTTGGGCGATGGTTCTGGTCCAGGGGACAAAAAGGAGGCAGGGCTAAGGTCATGATTTTGAGTGATTGCTAAGTCATCCTTTTCTAATAGTTTTGCCTCATATTTTAAAATTCTGGAATCTGTGAGCCAACTTCCAACCTTCTGATTTAGTATTGTCCTTTCTTGGTGTGGGACACTTACTATGAGAATGCCTCTGAAGGTAAGCTTCCTAATTCTCTTCTACCAAGAGGGTGGTAGCAGCTACTGCTTGTATACAGGTCTGCCAACTTTAGGCTACAGGATCTAATACTTTAGAAAGGAAAGCCACTAGTCTTCTCTGCCCCCCTCTTATTTGAGCAATGCAGGTAGTGAAATTAACAAATGTCTTAAGTCCTCAAACTTTTGATCACTTTCTTGATCCTACATAATAGAATTTGGACTTTCCTCCAACAGGTGTTTATACAAGGATTTAGTGATAACAATATAAGAATCTATCCATGTCCAGCAACATCCTGCTAACCCCAGGAATTTGCATAGCACTTTCTTCATCTTAGGTCTGGGTGTGTGTAATATTCCCTCAATTCTGGCAGGGTCCAATCTCTTGCTGCTTTCACTGATCAAATGCCCTAAATATTTCACCTCCCTTTCCACAAACTGCAATTTCTCTTTTGATACTTTAACCCCAATTCTCCCAAGAAGTTTAATAGATTGATGGTACAACTACTGGTGTGTTCCCTTGTATCCCTCACTACTAACAGATCATCCACATAATGCAACACCCAAGTTCTTATTACTGGATGGAAGTATCCCATGCAATTTTCAAGGACTCGACAAACAAATTCAGAAACTCTTGAGGTAAAACATACCACTTCAACTGCTGCTTTCTTCCAATCTCTGGGTCTTTCCATTCAAAGGCAAAGAATTTTCTACTATCCCCCGCTAAAGGGCAGCTCCAGAATGTATCCTTCAAGACCAATATAGTGAACCACCTGGCAGAGCTGGGAATCCCACCCAGTATCTAAGTCTGGAACTATAGGGTGAGATGGTAACACAATCTTAGCTGGCGGAGGAGACCCTATCTTGTACCAACACCTATTTTGATTCTTTGGTCATCTGGAAGTTTATATTTTAATTCTCCCAGGCTTTGGTATTATTTCCCACATTGTCACCTATTATGCAGGTAAAAAAAGAACCTTTCGGCTACATAGGAATGGAGGAATGGTTTGAGTAATAATATCTATCGGCTTCCTAGGATTTATTGTGTGATCCCACCAATTTCCCCCAAATCTAGCATTTCCCATCCTTCTTCTTGACAGGAAATATAGATGTATTGAAGGGTTCTATTAATCCATTTCTCAATAAGCCTTGTATCACAGGTTGCAAACCTCTCCTTCCTTCTAGGGAAATTGGGTATTGCCTGACCCTCACTACTTTCCTAGGATTTTTCAAGGTGAGCTATGTCTGCTCTACCTGGATTATCAAGTCCTGCCTAAATCTCAAACCTTTATCCTAGTCTGTTCTTCCTCATTCATTAGTGCCATTCTACTGGGGTATATACTGGGTCTCTGTGGAATCAACACAATTTCTAATTTAGTTATCTCTTCCCAGCAAGCTTATTCCTGCTTCTGAGATGAGAAAAAATCTGCCCAATGTTTCCCTTTTTCCCATATAAATTTTACAGGGCATGGTCATAGATATATAAGAAAATTTTTTCCTTTAATCCTAGAAATAACCAGAGTCTCCTTAGATGATTTAACCCCCTCAGGCAAACAGGTCACTGAGGATCTTGATGCCCAGGTATCTACTAAGAACACAACAGCTTTTTGGTGGGGCCCCACCCTTAAATCTATCAAGGTTTCTGGCTGGAAGTCTTTTCAAAACCTGTGACTTCCCTAATCTTCATCAAGCTCAAAAAGGGAATATATCTTATATTCCCTTCTCTGTTGGGGGCAGTCTTTTTGTATATGTCCTACTTTTTGACGTTTCCAACATCTCAAAGGCTTTCTGCAGGGACAACAAGCCTCCTGTTCCTTCCTGAATATCCCTGTCTCCTCTTCTTGGGGCCTTGTCCTATCTGCTTTTCTGCATTCTTTGTAATTCCCTGTACCATTTAAATTAAGATTTTGGCTTTCTGTTTTTGTTTCTCATCATCTCTCCTAACATATACCTTGGTGGCCTCTTCCAATAGATCAGAAAGGCTCTTATTATTCCATCCTTCTACTTTCTGTAACTTCTTACTGATATCTGACCATGCATTGGTCACAAAGTGCAATTTCATAGTATCTTCTACTCCTGGGTTGTCAGGATCAAACCCAGAGTACTTCACCAATGTTCAGAATTATTGTGATCCCAATTCGGATCTACTACAGGATATTTTCTCGTCAGCTGGGATTACTCCTGCAGCTGGAGGGTGTCTTCTATCCCACTCCTTCTTAGCTGCTCCTCTAATTAGTCCCCTCTCTTCTTATGAAAACAGAGCATGCAAAATTCACTCAAAAAGGCCTATCCTGTCTGGAGCACCCCTCCAGAGTTTGTAACCTTTGACTCAAGAGTCTCACAGGGCTTACCTTTTGGATTGTGTGCCTATAAATTGCTTGACTGCTTTGTTCTCACACAGAACTGGTCAGAATTTTGCTGTGGAATATCTTACTTTCGCTTTGCCCCAAGTCTCTCCATTTCAGGCCACTTTACTTTGGAGAGCAAGGAAAAAAACCCTGGATGATCACGAGGCAAGGCACCATCCTGCTAGCACCCAAGAGTTTGCCCACTCACCAAGTCAAATGATCCTGGACAAGCCCCCAAAACTGTGTGGTTCATTCAGAGAAATAAGTGACCACCATATGATAAAAAAAAAACAAAACAAAAGAACTGGAGATATCTCTAGGAGCAAAACAAAGGTTTATTATATGTTCTTGAGAGAATCAGGCTTCACTCCAGTCAAACAAGCAGTCAAAGGGAGGAGGCGCCTTAGAGACAAAACAGCAGATTAAATAGTCCCTAACACAAATACCTCCCAGCACTGACCCTTATCATCATTGGCTGAGGATCTTAACATTCTAAACATGGGAACTACTCCAGGAAATTGAACTTTGGGCAAAAAGAACATAGCTGCCCATATTTGGTTTAAGTTGATATAGGAATTGAATGATGTCATAGAGGAATAGCAGAAAGGGGAAGTAGATATGTCTTAATGGATGTTGGTTTAGGGCTACACTAACTCTGGGGCTGGTGAAGCCTTACTCGATTTTCACAATGGTCTTGAGAGATCTCACTCCATCTTGTTTAGTCCAAAAGAACACTCTGAAACTAACAATAGTGTCTGAGTTACTAATCTGCATTAGTGAAGGGAGTTTCAATCCTAGAAGAGAGTTCCAGGTGAAAAATATTCTCCTGACTTGATGCTTAACACTATCACTCAAGGAGTCCAACGTACAACCTATTCCACAGCCAGAGTCCATGTTAAAGAGTAAAAATAATAACAACAGCTGATTATAAAGCATTTTACAATTATATCATTTAATCTTCACCACAACTATGGGAAGTAGATGCTGTTATTATCTCCATTTTACAACTGAGGAAACTGAGACAGGTTAAATGACTTGGCTAGGGTCATCCAGCAAGGAAGGATCTGAGGTTGGATTTGAACTCATTTTCCTGACTTCATCCAGTTATCTAGCTGCCTAAAGTCAGTGTTGTCAGAGAGTTTTTAATCTCAAATAATGATCAACAAGTAAGCTGTTTTCCCATTTCTAAAAAGTGGTTAGCAAAACATGTACAGCACTGGTATAGTGCAGAGACTGTATTTCCTCATGTAAAATAAAATGCATCCTTTCTTTTCTTTCCTCTCTAAATCTTTGGAAGAGCAATTATGTATATAATTAGGCTGAATCAGTACATGATAGTATGAAAGTTGGCTATTGGTCCTAGCTCTTCTATAACTAGTTGTGTGATATTAGGAACAAGTACCTCAATCTCTGGTATAGTTTGCTCATCTGTAAAAAATGGAGATAATATTGTCCATGAACAACATACATCACGAGGTTATTATGAGGAAAATCCATTGTGAATTGTCAGCTGCTACATTAATAAGGCAGATCATTATTGATAGTTTCATATTAAATCAGATCTGCTGATATTTATAGTATCATTCAAATTAATTTAATGCACTCTCTATAAAGATTCAAAAGATTCCCGGTCCTGCTTATTTTTATGATGCCAGGAATTTTCTTTTCCTCTATTCACTTTTTTGTTCCTCTCTGCATTACTTGCCTAATTACTGTTGACTCTTTCAGTACAGCAATATTTTTTTTAAAATGAAGAAAAGGAAAGGTTTTCTCCTCCTGATCAAAAACTTCAAGGAATGCTTGTGAGAGTACTTTGAAAATCTTAAGGCACTATGTAAATCTAAGTTACTGTTTTTCCTTCAAAATTGTCTCTTTTACTAGATTCAGAAGAGAAATTTCCTTTATCTTTTGGCTTGTGTTTCTTTTATGTTGTCTGTTTGAATGCAAGGAACATACTTTCATTGCACATTGCCAACATATATCTATGTTTGTAATATATAAATGTGTATGTGTAGGTATGTGTATTGCATGCTCCTGTGTTTGTGTGTGTGTGTGTGTGTGTGTGTGTGTGTGTGTGTGTGTGTGTGTATAGGGACTGAAAATTTGATTTCATTAATATAGGGAACTCTCAGATGAGGAAACTCCATCCATACAGGTCAGAACCTTTCTTGCAACTTAAAGTCTTAAGAAGTTGCTGAGAAAATTGAGAAGTTATTTGAATGGTGCCATACAATCAGTGTTAATATGTTCAACCTAGGTCTTCCTGGATGCCGTGGGGTGTGTGTTGTATATGTATGTGTGTGTGTGTGTGTGCATGTATAAATGTATATAGAGAAGCCTGAGTTCAAAATCTACCTCAGACCCCTACTAGCCATAGGAGTTTCAGTGAGTCACTTAACATCTCTCAGTCTCAGTTGCCTACATAATTAAGGAGTTGAACTTAGTGACCTCTGAAATCTCTTCCAGCTCTTAATCTATGATCCTGTTATTATCTGCATGTCATATTTGTGATGTAAATAACAAAACCTTTCCAAACAAACTGATGTAACATGTAGATCTGTCTCTAATGTCTCTAAATCAATATTTAAAATAAAAATTAATGATACCAGACAAATGAAGAAGGGAATATCCTGGATGTACCATGTAGAAACATTGTCTTGAATCCCAAACATATCAATGTAAATTTAGCCAAATTAGAAAAAAGCCAATTTTCCTGATGTGACTACTGTACAATTCCTAAGGATTTTTTTCCTCACACAAATCATAGGCAGCACCTAAAGAATCATCTAGTTATCATCTAGTTAATTGAACCTTTAAATGGAACTCTTCATTGTGTTTTTTCCCTCCTTCCCCATGATAGCTTTTTTACCCTATATTCTACCCCTGTCAAGAGTTCATCTAAACAACCTACATTAAAAATTACAGTATAACTGTCTTGAGTCTGTAAGAAAACAATAAAAGAGTTTGCTGTTGGCCTAAAATTGATGCCCTCTTTTAGTTCAGTGAAGACCTTTAAGTCCACAACTTAACATTAGCTCCCTTTGAATGATTTGAGATCTTCCAAGTTGGGTTGTGTAGGATGTCCAGTTTGCCTCTGTACACACTTGTCTTCTCTGTAGATAAAAACAGAACTAATAGGCTGTCCATCTGGCACCTTCCACCAGTTCTCAAGCCTAAGAAAACATCTTTTTAAAAAAGAGCTTAAAAAACAAGAAAATCCAAGGAAGTTTCCTCACTTCCCTCCTGATTCCAAATATTTCAATCAGAGTAAAGGTAACAAGCAAAGGAGTTAATTTGAACAATGCCAGACATAAATTTAGGAGGTATATACATTTCTTCATTTGGGAAATTTAATTTTTAATATGATCTTTTGTGAGTTGTACCTTGAAGAAAAAATGGTAGTTAATAGAGATTTATTTTTAAACTAAGGGAAAGGAAATGTTTAGTTCATTGAATCACAGAAAAATAAAATGAGAAGTTTTTTAATTCATTCCCCTGTTCTGAAACACAATCAATTCCTGACAGATGAGAAATTGTCCTCATTTTAATACTTTCAGCAAAGAAGATTTCAATAACCTGTTCAAATAGTAAATAACTCTTGCTCATTCTTCCATATTGTGAACTCAGATCCTTTGACCTTCAAGCTTTTTTCCTAGTTTTTATTTTTTTCCGCTCTGAGGGTTTCCAGGTTAAAAAAAATCAGGGCTTATCATTTAAAGAGGACCACTTGTTACTTTGCCTTAATGGCTTAAGAAAAATAAGCTATCCTGTGGTGTTTTTAAGATGCTAGAAAGGTCTTAAAGACTTATCTTTAAAAATATCATTGATGCTCAACAACCAATTTCTTGGTGCCTGAAGGAGCATTAGTTGAAGGTATCATAGAGTTCTGAGAAAGTTATTTTAATTTTCAAAGACTGGCTTAATAGAAAAAATAGTTTATACCCAAGAGAATGCCTCAATTACTATTATATAAGTAATATCTACACTTACAATGAAGCAACATACCAAGTATTTTTCAAAAGCATAAAGTAAAATTACTATATTGTGATCTAAATATAGGACAGAAATATATAGCTTCATTAACAAAAATCAGAGGATTCATTTTATTGGATTTTAAAAACATGGTATTATCTTCATTTTTCACATTATAGATTTTAGATTTTATAGATTCTTAAAATCCTGGAATGTAAGGACCTTAGAGATTAAAAAAATCCAAAAATTCCTCATTTTACAAATGAAGATAATTAGATCCAGAGGGATGAGGCAATTTGCTTAATATAGCTGAAAAACTCATATTTATTAAGCCTTTATATTTTAAAACAGAAAAAAGTCATTTAAATTGTTCATAGATAATTTTAATTTATTGCCACTGTGAATCAGACAGAATTTTTTAAGTCACAGCAGTTTCATTTTTTCTTTCCTTGTTTGTTTTTTGGTAAGTTTATTCTTGTCCCTTATCCCCATCCCCAATTGTCTAAGTGGATAATCAAAATTAAGTTATACTCAAAAGAGAAAGACAGTGGGATTTAATGGAAAGTGAATTAAATTTGGAGATGGAAGAACCTGCACTCAAAGCCCACCTCTGTCATTCACTACCTATATGACTTCGGGCAGGTCCTTTTACCTTCTACCTGGATTAGATTTACCCCTAAAGCCCCCTTTGATTCTAATTATATAATCAATTTTATGATTCCTTCCAGTTCTAAATCTCTGATCCCTATAATCTGTTAATCATTTCATACGCAATTGTCTTTGATTTTACCGGTTGGTCTTAATGGACTGGTATAACTGTAGGTATTAGCTCTAAGGGAAATAAGGGCTAATCAAAGAAAACTTTCACTCTAGTCACCAGACTAGCTCAGGTCTTCATCACCTTTCACTTGAATTGCTATTCTCTTTGCTTCTAAAATTTTCTTATTTTCCCCAGTTACACATAAAACAATTTAAAAAAATTTTTTTAAACTTTGAGCTTCAGATTCTCTTCCTTCATTCCCACATTCCCCCATTGTGAAGGCACATGTGAAGTTATGTGAAGTTTCATAAAAGTCATGTTGCAAAAGTACATTTCACTTTATTTGAGCTCATGGAGGACTTCACAAGTTTTTCTTAGAGCATCTTGCTCATCATTTCTTATAGAACAATAATATTCCATCATAATCACATATCACAATTTATTTAGCCATTCCCCAATTGATGGTTATTCTCTCAATTTCCAATTCTTTGTTTTGAGAGAAGAGCTGCTATAAATATTTTTGCAAATATAGGTTCTTTTTCTTTTTAAAAATCTCTTTTGGAATTCATCCCTAGTAGTGGTATTGTTGGGTCAAAGGGTATGCGTGATTTTATAGTACTTGGGGCATAGTTCATATCTTTTGATCATTTATCAATTAAGGAATGGCTCTTATTTGTTCTCCTTCTTTCTAATCCCTCATCTATAAAATACATGCTCTATATAGCTACCAAAATAGGTCTAAATCTGATCATTTCATTTCCCTCCTCAAAAATCTTCAGTGGTGCCTCATTTCCTCAGCCTGGCTTTTACACTCTTCCACAATGTGACTCCAATATTCATCTCCAGGATCATTTTAACACTCTTCTTCTTCAAAAATTCTATTAGATGAGATATTTTCTGTAGTTCATTTCCTCCCCTCCTCTCTCCCCCTTTGTACAACCTTCCCCAATGTCTGGAATTCACTAGGTCTTCATATCCTTCCGGAATTTTTTTTTCTTCAAGGATCACTTTACACTTCACCTGCATAGTGAAACTTTCTTGATCTCCCAAAAAGTTGTGTTGTTTTTCCTCAAATTATTGTGCATTTATTTATCCTTGTACATAGAATATGTCTCTTGCCCCCCAAATAATATATGCTTCTTGAATACAGGGAACAAATTTTTTTCATCTTGTCTTTATATCCCCAGAGTCTTAAACTATAAAAACTATAGTATTTAATAAATATTTTTTTGAATTGAATTAAAATGAATTGTTAATAATGAAGTGAACTGTGAAAGCTATCTCCCAAAATGGAGACAGTGCTCTAAGAATTGAGTGAAGGTCAGCTGTGTCCAAGGGCCAGGTTTCTTTCTCCAAAGATCATGTGGGACCCTATAACTCTTTTTTTTTTTTTTTTGGTGAGACTAAGTTGGGGCTACCTTAGCATTGAAACTCCCATATAAGGTAATTTAGTAATCCTAAAGATGTGGTTGGGTTAGAAGTTTTTTCCTCATTTATGACTTAGAATGTGAGGACATTTGTCCTGACGAATCAGGACAAAGATCCAGCCTATATAGGGAGTGTTAGTCCAGGCCTCTAAATAACCTTGGTTTGTTATAACTGGGTCTTGCCTTTCCTTGCCTAACTGCTTGTGGGGAAGGAGACGTCCTTTCTCGTGAGATCATAATAAAGTTCCTTTCTGCTTTTACCTTAAGAAATCTTAATTTATTTGAGCCAGTGGTTTTTGTCACACACAATAATATGGCCTACTTCATATATATATATATATACATACACACACATATATATAAATAATCAGTTAATGACACTACTTTATATATATATACATATGTATATATATATAAATCAGTTAATGACACTACTTCTTATATATATATATACATATATATATATATACATATACATATATATAATCAGTTAATGACGCTCTCACTTGCCAGGGAAGCCTTGCTAAAAATGATTGACAAATTGGTATAATTAGTCATAATGTATTTCACCTGATTCCCTCCATGAAGCTTCTCTAACTACAATGTTAATAAGTGTTTAAGAAGAAATAGAATGGCCACCTGTCAGAGGCTAACATTATTCCATGCTCTGAGGTCTGTTGCTTCAGTATTATACTCTACTCCTTTCTTTCCCTTACACCACACATTGCATTAATTGGCAAACCTTACCATTTAGACCTCCTCATATCTCTCCCATCAATCCTACTTTTCCCATTCTTCCTACCATCTCATTTCTTCTCACCAGGACTAATACAAACAGCCTCCTAAGTGTTTTCCTTGCTGCAAGCCTCTCCCCACTTATTCTATGTTTCACTCAGCTGCCAAAGTGATTTTCCTTATACATCACCTCCCTGATGTCATGGTCCTCTTCAAGAACAAAGGACAAACAACCTCTCTGAGTAGAGCTGCCCCAATGGGGACCCAACTGGTCAACTGGAAAATTCTTTCTTTATTTTTTTCCCTTCTTTCCTTCCCTTCTTCCTTCTTCCTTGCAGATGTTGGTTTTGTTTTGTTTTGTTTTTGGATGGCTGAAGCTCCCCAAGATATCTTGGGGTTGACTTTCTTAAGGACCATGCCTTAAACTCAAATTACTCAGACTTTCATTGGTTGGCTAACAGTAGGACAGGCCAAGTCCTCATTGATTTACATTTGGGTCTGGATTGATTGTGAATGAAGGTAAAAAACAATTATTTCTGTTTTGGCCAGACACCTTGAGGGTCTCCCCCTCTCAGATTTATTTGTTGTTTATTTACTTATTTATTGACTCTGTGAAAGAGGCTTTCTTTTTTTTTTTTTTTTGTCTCTATTGCTACTAGACCTTAATCACTGAATGGGTGTGGCCTCAGATTTAGACCAGTAGAAGATCTTAATTTAAAAAGACCAAGTTCTTCTCCCATAGTATTCAGGATCAACTTTAATTGTCTTGATCTGTATCTTGCCACAGGACCCTGATGGTTCTAGAGGGGAAAGTGAGGCCAGTGACCTTGCACAGCCTTCCCTCATTTAAATCCAATTCACTTTCATGTCATGATATCACCTACTTGATGTCTTGTTCCTCTAGAGAATGAAGGACAAAAAACAACAACAAATTCCTCTGGCTCATATTCCCTCTAGGATAAAATATCAAGTTTTTTGGCTCACAATCTGACCCCAATCTATCTACAGCCTCAGTGAACATTATTATTCTGCCTACATTCTTTGATCCAACCAAACTAGTCTTCTCTCTGACCCTTCCTTCCACCTGGCATTCCATCATATATCTTCACATTTTTTTACTGGCTATCCTCCATGTCTGGAATATTCTCCCTTTTCACTCTCACCTCAGAGTGCTAGACATACTTCAAAGGGCAGCTAGATAGTGTACCAGCCCTGGAGCTAAATGGATCTCAGTTCAAATTTGACCTCAGACACTTAATATTTAGCTTGTGTGATCCTGGGCAAGTCACTTAACCTCAATTGCTTTGCCAAAAAAAAAAAAAGACTTACGTTAAGTACCACCCTCTAAATAATGTCTTTCTTCATTCTTCCTCCTCACTTCCAGTTATTAGTATCTTCCTTCCCTAACTACCCTATACTATATTTTGCATATCTCATATATAAACTTCTTGTCTCTTCTGGTAGAATTTAAGCTTTCTTGGGGAAAAGATCATTTTGCTTTTTTTATTTGTATCTTTACTTAATAATTGTTTTTTGATTGATTCATGTTGTAGAAGGGATTAATGTATGGGAATTAATGTATGGGTGGGCTAAGTGACTTTTTCAATTCCAAGATTTTGGGGATTCTTTGAAAATTTTATTGTGACAAATTTTTACCCTTTACCCTTTTTTCTTGACCTCTTCATCATTTGATGCTGTGGACTACATCCTCCTAAATACTCTCTGCTACCCTTCCCCCGGCTCTTGTGAAATCATACTCTTCTGGTCTACTAACCTCCAAAGGAGTATTTTTTTTTGTTTACACTCTTATTCCTCCAGATAATTCATCATTAATAACACTACCATATTAATCTTCCTTATGCCTAGATCAGTTCATATGTAGCTCTTCTGTTCAAAATCCTTCAATATGACCCTACTATTTATGAATAACGTTGAAAATCTTTAGCCTGATATTCAAGGATCTCCAAACTCTGGTGCCAAACTGATGAAATATGATTTTGGTTTTCCTTGACTTGGGGTTTCTGATGGGTCAGTGGTCCTCGGTCTTCTGGCTTTAGAGTCTGTCTCAGGAAACTGAACACCCCAATCTCTCTGATTTTGACCACTCCTTAGAAAACTCCTATGCCCAGTCTGATTTTGAAGAGACTATTTCTCAGTTCATTGCTGACTGTTAAACTGGTCAGTGAAAATCAAATTTTGTAGATCACCCTTAATTCATCTGGAGATTACTTCCTGGCCTTATCCACAGTCATAGAATTAACATATCTGTGATTGAGAGCTGTATAAGTTTATCTCCTTGCTTCAGTCTTTTGACTGGATTCTCTTAGAATTCTGTCCGATCAGTAATGGCATCATATTACTTTTACCAAATTTTGCCCTTTGACTAGGAGATGGGTTCAAGCCTGCAAATTCTTTTGAGAAACCTTGTGATATCAGTGTGAATCCCCCCTTCTCAACCACAACAAAACCACCTTCCTAGCCAAACTGAAATATCCATCATTTATTTTATGTACTCTATTTTTTTTCTGTCTCCAAACTTTTCTTCATGTTCTTAACTATGTTCTCCTCCTTCCTTCTCTGACAGATTGCTTGTAGAAATTTTACCTATTCTTTATAATCCAGTTCAAATGCCACCTTTTCAATTAAAAGTTATCTTTGATTTCTGTCATCTGGAAATATCTGGAATAATATTTCCTCCATCGGACCTCATATAATACTTTATACCTCTCTTATTATTATGTATTTTTAAAACCATAGCTGTCTGTGCATGTATCATATACTAGTATATAAACTCCTTCAAGACAGAAACCATGTCTAACCCAAACTTTGTCACTTTCATGACCTAAGATATTCTTCTGCACACTGTAGTCCCTTAATAAATACATTGAAATGCATTTGAAAGGAGGGCAAATTTAATTTCTAAAAAACAGCTGGAGGTGTTTTGGAAACAAATCCGTTGAATAGTCCAGATGATTTCTCTGAGTGATAATATTTTAGGTTTAAAATGGAAATTTTAATCAGTGTGTGTACACATGCATTTGATAGACTGCATGTGGCATTTGATAGACTGAGAATAGAATTTCAGATTTAAAAGGGAATATATAAGCTTTATTTAGTCCAAATGCCACTGTTTTATTGATGATGAAACTGATCCCCAAAGAGGACTTTTGGAAATGTTTGGAACAATTAGTATCAGACTAATTTTCTAGCTTCCTCACATTAATTTGATGTATAAATTCTTACTTGTTTAAAGAAAAAAAAAGTTGCACTACTTTAATGTCCCCCATTTTATTGAGAAAATATGAAACTGAGAACACTCAATGAGCTTTTCTGGTATTTGCCTTAAAATCAGATGCCTAGCTGCTTATAGGTGTACCGTTCATGCTTGAATGCAAGAAGGATCTCTAATTTTGAGGAGAAAATTTTAGTGCTATTGTGACTAGGGAGAAAAGAGGGAACTCCCTAAAGAGACTGACATCACTGCACAGAAACATACCAGTTCAGATTTTTTATAAGACATGTAGGAGAGAGAAAAGCTCAGTAACCAAATATAATGACCCATAACAGTTCATTCTTGGGGGGGGAAATGTGCTTCTTAAAAAAGCAGTTGCTGAAGTTTATTCTTTGACAATTCTCTTATCTAAACTATAGATATGCCTCAGGGTTTAAGACAAGCAGTTCAGGATTTAATTCTGACTCAGACTTTTAAGACTGTAGTTGTTTATTTGCATATGACAATTATTGAATGAATGGAAAAACACTGTCTGCTTTAGTGATTTGCATTTGAGAGTTGGACAACTTTTAGATTGATAACCAAAAATATAAAGATAGGAGATTGTGCCATGGTTAGGGACAAATGTAATTTACCTGATTACAAATTGAAGAGGAAAATTTGGTTACTAACCATAAATTTAAATGTAATTATTCAGAGAGGACCCAGATGCTGACCTAAGACTGAGCAGAGTGATGATAAGTTAAAAGATAATTTTTAGACTATGTCAGTAGAGCCTGAAGCCCTATCACTTGTTGGCCAATGAGAGGCTAGAGTGTTTTCTACTGCCACCTACTGCTAAGAAGAACAATTAGAAGGAAGAAAGATTATTCTCCAGTTTGGTTCCAAGAAGAATGAAAGGAGTGGAATGATTATGCTTCTCTCCATTACTTGATTATTAGAAGAGAAGACAGAAGATACTTCTCTGCATTGCCTCCTGCTGTGGCTGAGAAATGAATCCTTCAAGGGAGCAGAGTTGGAGAGACTTTTGCTAACCAGAAAAAAGGCAACTGCTTTTTCCTAGAAGAATGTAACAGTTTTTGCTGAAAGCAAAAAATCTAAGCCTGAAGCTAAAAGTGATGGGCTCTACAGTAATTATAAAGGAGTCAGTCCAGATGAGTAGAGGTTGCACTTAGAAGCAGAGAATCAGAGATGTTCAACTAGACAGGCTGAGGTGTCATGACAAATAAGGGAAGGGAATAAGCATGTACAGCCTCCTGTGGGATAATTATTTTTACAATTATCTACTTTATCCTCACAACAACCCTGTGAAATAGGCCCTGTTGTTGCTTCCCTTTCACAGCTGAGGAAACTGAGGCAAACAAGTTAAGTGATTTGCCCATAGTCAAGCAGCTAGTAAATATCTGAGGCTGGATTTGAACTTAAATAAACAGCATGAATTAGTTTAATTTAACAATGAAAATATCTGTTCAAATACAGAGGATTAAGTTTCTTAAGATATAAAAACAGATATTAATGTCTGTACTCCCAGAGGAGTGAGTCTTCCTGACCCGTTATTTCCTACATGTATGCCTTCCTACTCTAGGAATTTAGATGCCACAGGGCCACTACGTGCCTAACTATGGTTTCTGGGTGAAATGTTATGTGACTACTATGTGCTGGCTTTTCATTTTCACTAATATTTTGGTTAATATTAAGTACATTGAGTTGATTTGTTGACAAGTATAATGATGTTTATGCATGAACTATAGAGTTGATGAGAATCTTCACTTACAAGGATTATTCCTAGAACCCAGAGACTTTCTGGTTTCCCCTCTAGGGAACCATGTTGACCTAGGGAAGTATATGTAGGTAGGATGAGAGATCTAGCCCCCTTCTAGAGAGAGACAACCTGAGGAGATTTGGAGGTTGGTACTACACAAGGGCTGTATAAAGATGAAGATATAAGAGAAACACTATCCTGAAAAAAGATAATCAGGAGGGGCAGCTAGGTGGTACAGTGCATGGAGCACCAGCCCTGGACTCAGGATGTCCTGAGTTCAAATCTTACCTCAGATATTTACTAACTTTGTCACCTCAGACAGGTAACTTTCCCCAATTGTCTCCCCCAAATAGCAATAATCAGGAACAATGGGGCAGCTAGGTGGCGCAGTGGATAGAGCATCAGCCCTGAAGTCAGGAGGACCTGAGTTCAAATCTGGTCTCAGACATTTCCTAGCTGTGTGACCCTGGGCAAGTCACTTAACCCCAATTGCCTCAGCAAAAAGCAAAAAAAAAAAAAATAATAATAATCAGGAACAATAAAAATAAATTCCACAATGAACTAAAGGTTGCAATAAATGCTAAAGACAACTTTTTTTTTCCTTTTTAGTTATACAGAGGCAAGAAGATCAAAGCAGAACTACTGCTCAAGTTGGATCAAAATACAGTAAAGTATCCTGGTTAAAAAAAAAAAAGCTGAACTACTCCACTTTTTTTTTCTGTTTTGTCAGCCAAGGAAAATGAGCTTTGGTTAACTGAGAAATGAAATCCTATATAAATGAGGAGATAAGAAGGCATTGAGCTGTCCTCAGTAAAGTCAAGATGAACCAACCAAGTCTAGATGAACTACTTAGGTTGAATTTTGCTTCCTCCCAACTCCTGGAGAACACATTCTATCCCATACCATTTTCTGTCTCTGAGAGTGAACACAGACTTAGCACTTACTTGGTCCCATCAAGTTCATGTCCAAATGTAGTAAGTTCTGGATAAGTCTACATCTTGGTTATTGCTGGACTGGGTTCTTACTAAGACTGATTCTTGCTCCTTGGGGCCTCAAAATCTGGAATGGATTTCACTTACAAACATCTGGTGACTCACACTCCTGACCTTTTGACGCTTACAAGGTCATAGCCATTTCTAATTTCTTTCATCTAAAACAAGAAAGAATTAATTAATAAGGCAAAAAACCAAGGCCTTTGTTCATTGGACATATGTTGGCTTCAGATGTAGAGTCTAACTTTTCTCCCTTTGTAATATTGTCTCCTTTCATAGCAAGTAGGAATGGGTAAAAGTATGACTTGGGGAAATTAGGACAGGAGGCTAGAACTAGTAATGCAAGGTGGATTTAGTCCCAAAATGGCCTTAGTAGTGGAGAGGATCCTGAAGCAAAGGAAAGCACAAGGTGAATAGTCTTGATTGAGACAGACATAGGACTCATAGCAAAGATTGTGAAATAAAGAAATCAGAGGTGGGGCAGCTAGGTGATGCTGTGGATAGAGTCGCAGCCCTGAAGTCAGGAGGACCTGAGTTCAAATGTGGTCTCAGACGCTTAACACATCCTAGCTGTGTGACTCTGGGCAAGTCACTTACCCCAATTTCCTCAGGAAAAAAAAAAAGAAAGAAAAAAGAAATCAGAGGCAGGTAACCTGGAGCTAAAGTTGGATCAGGACTCCCCTGAGAAAAATGTATACAATGACAATAATGAAAAGAAAAATAATATTTGAAAGACTTAAGAACTCACATCATTGTAATGACCAACCATGATTTGAAAGGAGCTGTGTTAAAATATACTGTAGGAAGATAATGAGCTCAAGGTTTAGAATATGGCATATATTTTCACAATTGTCCATTGTAGGGATTAATTTATTACTTATGCATATCTAACATATTTTTATTTTCTTTCTCTGAATTTTGATGGAGTTTGGTAGAAGTTGGAAGAGAAACTAGGAGTAAGCTTAACAAAATGAAGAAGAAAAAAGTAGGGCAAAAATAATGTAATAGAAAATTTAAAAATTCAAGGAATTAAGGTCAAAATAGAGTAATAAAGCAATTTTACAAGCACATGGAACAGAACTAGAGTAAGTAGGAAAGATAGGAAAATAGTCTGGCTTTGAAAAAATAATATTCTTAAAAATACAAATAAGCTGTTCAAAATATACATATTCATTATTTCCATGCATTTTGTTTTCCTTCTTAGGTTGTTTTTTTTCTTCTTCTCTTTCTAGATCTGATGTTTCTTGTGCAGTAAGATAACTGTATAGATATGTATACATGTATTGTATTTGTCATATAATTTATCCTATCTAGCATGTATTAGATTACCTGTCATCTAGGGGTGGGGGGTGGGGGGAAGGAAAGGAAAAGCTTGGGAAAAAAAAGTTTTTTTGCAAAGGTCAATGTTGAAAGGTCACTCATATGTTTTGTAAATAAAAAGCTTTATAAAAAAAGGTTAATATGTAAAACATACATATGTTTTGCAAATAAAAAAATAAATAAAACAAAATATACATATTCATAGTCTCATGTATAATCCTCTTTTTGTACTTTTTATATAGAAATGCTGATATTAGTGTGAATTAAGTCTAGAATTTTAAAAAAATTAAAGAAAATAATTAGAATAAGTCTGCTTTTTCATATTTTCATCAGTGAAATTCTTCAATACATATATAAAGATTTGATAGAGATGAGAAATAAAGCACAGGTCAATAATAATTATTTCCCTTTCAAACACCATTTTCCCCCAGTTCTTTGGTATTCTCTCTTCCTTTAGTCATCTTGAAAATGGATTCCTTCAGTGATTTCAAAATAATATTACATCTAAACACAGCCTTGATCTTAACTGGCTTATCTCATCTTTGTGTGCATTAGTGCCATTTCTAAGGTGGCCTGGAGTTTAGTAGGAATTATAGCTCCACAGTCATTGATGAAAATAGTGTGTCTTAGGAATTCTAACAAATCTGTTATACTTTTTATCTGTTTGTGGCTTCTCCTTTAGTTGTATACTATTAGAATTGCCTGGATTAATTAGGTCTTGTACTAATCTTTCTTAAGATTGTTTATTAGTCTTTTTCTTTTATTTTAGTTTTTGGAAGTTTCTCTTTGACCATTCTTTACAATTTTATAAAGGAGTAATTGCTCATTAACTTCTAGTATCCTCCTGTATACTATCATTTTGCAAATGAGTGTGAATATATATTTATTATAAAACGAGCTTATGTTTTAACCTGGCATTGCCTTTTGCTTCTATGTCTAGCAACTTAATGAGGTTATTAAGTATTGGCTAGTTTTGGATATCTCATTGATGGGTTACATTTCTGTAAGGAATTATAATAATCTATATTGATATATTTCCTTTTATCTATTTCCTATTTTTCAAGTCAATAACATTCTTCAATAGGTCAAGTTAAAACTGTAGTAATTAAATTCAGTGTATTCTAATTATTAGCATTTCTTCTAATTTGGCATTGATTTTGACATTTGCTCTAATGAATTCATGGTCTGTGCATTGATAATTGATTTGGAAATGGTTTTCATATGAGTAATGAGTCATTTCTTTCCTCTTAAGACTTAATCAATTTCATTTTTGTGATGTTATTAAATCTTTGTCAAGTTAGAAGAAAGGAAGTCTTATTCTTTTCTTAAAATATTCAAGATATAGAGTTGTGAGACCTGTATAGTTTACAAGACTTTAAACCTTTGATTTCTTAATCTCATATCTATTTTACAACATTTTAAAAATTATTTCCCCCTATACACAGCCTTGTATCAAAATGGTAAGTATTAGCACAAATAATGACTTAGTTTGGAAGATCTATTAAGTTATTTGTAGAATCCTATAAATCCAATGCAAGTAATAAATAAGCTGCAATTATCTTCACAAATTTTTTCCTTATGCATATGTGGGTCACTAGAAGGTTTGATGTTGAAGTGTCCCATAAAGTATTTTTTGATGTTAATAATTAGATAAATGAAAAGCAAGATGACTTTCAGGTCTAAACAAATTAGAAAAAATGACAAAAGATAGAAATAGCTAATGGTCATGGGATAATAGGTTTATTACTCTAGTATTAGTAGAATTATTAATTGGTTCAACCATTTTAGAAAGTAATTCAGATTTATACTAAAAATGACTAACATTTTCATGTTCTTTGAGTTATATAACATTGTTAGTTAAGGAAGTGACAGACAAGAAAAAGAAGGGGGAAAAGGAAGTTGTTGATAATACATATAAAAAGTGCTTCACCATACAAGTAAATGTATTTTACTGTAGCACTTCTTTTATGACAATCAAGAAATAAAAATATCTGCCTATCAGCTGGAGAAAGACTAAATACATTTTAATGATAATATTATCAATGTAACACTATTATAAACATCATATAATATTGTAGAAAGGATGAATATAAAGAATTCAGAGAAACATGGCAAAATGTATACATGAACTGATGCAGGGTTAAAGAAGAAGAATCAGGAAAACAATAGTTTCCCTTCCACATCACTGTAGCTAGGATCTGGAAAATTTATATAAAATTTTTTGACCCTTCCTTTATACCAGAAAAGAAGTTTGAATTCGTATTTCTGAATTTCTAAACTTTCCTGTGTCATCTGCTGACTTTTGCTTGAATTTTGTGGCTTCTGCAAAACTCCCTCCAAATTCCCATTTTTTTCTCCCCCTCCCCCAGGAAATTAGGATTAAATGACTTGCCCAAGGTCACCTAACTAAGAATTGTTAAGTGTCTGAAGTCACATTTGAACTGAGGTCCTCCTGCTTCTGGGGCCATTGCGCTATCCACTTCACCATCTAAGTGCCTCTTTTCATTTAATTTCTTATACTGACTTTGATGAGGAAAGTCAAAATGGGGAAAGGATAATTTTGTATGTGGATATATGTATATATATGTATATATACATATATATATAATTATATCAATGCAAATGGAAAGCTAGGGAAAAAACCCTGAAGCTGAATATTGTATGAACAAGCTTATTTCAAAGGATATATAAAAAATATACTCCCTTTCTACTTTAGAGAGTGGGACTACATGGATATGGAACACTATATATACTGTCAGACTCATTTATTGTGTCAATTTTGCTTAATTGCTTTCTTTTTCCCTTCATCTTTTAAAAAATATTTTTGTTAAAATGAATGGGTCATTGTGTAGGAGACAGTGGGATGGATATATTTGGAAATTAAGATAATAGAAAAGTTTAAAAATCAATATGAAAATTGAAAAATGACTCTTGTTATTTTCGGATACATGATGATATCATCTCTACCAATTCCTTTGACCTTCCAAGAAAACTTATTTCCTCTTTTCATTTAGCTGAATTTCCTTATAATCTATAATTAATTTGTAGCAATAATGCAAATACTGGCTCAGTGCCACTGATAGTAGTTCAGATCATTCGTCTTTTGTAAAGGATCTCAAATTTGGAGAACCAATAGTTAAATTAAAATTGAAAAAAAAATTAAAAAATCTTGTGACTCAGTATCTTTTGCCCATTTTCCACAGTTCTGCTAATGTATTGCCTTTTAAATTTTTTCATGTATTTCAATGGCCGAATAATCAATTCTAAACAGTCAACCTACCAACCCTATCTATACTTAGTTACACTAGTCCTTAGTAACTAGACACAACCTTTCAGCAAAACCATACTAAAAATCTTTCCAGTTTGTTAGGATCTCCAGAGCTTGTGATTTGTTCACCTAGTCTTTCTGATTGACCTGAAAGTTTTGAATTGCTCTGTTTTTAATCTGAGTTATAATGCCTTTCTTTAGGCAACCTGGAGACCCCTGATTATAGGGGACAACCTTTCAGGTAAGCTCATTACATCTCAAACTCCCTAGTTTAAGCAGTTTGCCAAGTATAGTTATCTCATTAGCAAGGACCACAAGAGTGGGTCATCATGCTTGGCCAAAATAGAACTTTTGCAGAGGACATTAGAGTTAATTAATTTAAAATATGATCAGATGGAGAGAGCATCTACATTCAGAAAAAGGACTGTGGGGACTGAATGTGGATCACAGGGTAGTATTTTCACCTTTTTATGTTATTGTTTGCTTGCTTTTTTCCTTTCTCATTTTTTTTTCCTTTTTGATATGATTTTTCTTATGCAGCATGAAAAATGTGGAAATATGGATAGAAGAATTGCACATGTTTAACATATATTGAATTATTTGCTGTCTAGGGAAAGGGAGGGAGAAAAATTTGGAACACAAGGTTTTTCAAGGGTAAATGTTGAAAATTATCTCTGCATATATTTTGAAAATAAAAAAATTATTTAAAAAATAAAAATAAAATGTGATCAGAAAGATAATAAATATTGCCTTTTCTCTTCCATCTTCAATGGTGCTTCTTTAATTTTAACTAGAGATCACATTCAATGTTTCGTTTTTGTTTTGTCATTTACGTTCCCCAGTGTTTAGTAAGGTACTATGTACATTTTAATTTAGTAGGCCTTTAATAAATGATGATTCATTCTTTCATTTAACAAGCACATAGACACACTGGGAGCTCTCAATAACTGATTGTCAAAGAATTAAAATTTTTACTTTATACTAATTAGAGAGAAATGCATACTTTTCTGATGAAGTATTGTGATTTAAATTAAACAAATCCATAATAATTTTAATATCATTCATTATATCAAAGTTATAAGGACCTAGGCACACATTATTTATTTTTGATCCTTACAATAACCTTGTGGGGTAGGTAATATGAGTATTAATTATCCCCCCTTCACAATTAGGGAAACTGAGTTCTTAATAGTATAAATTGCTTGTATGAGGTTCCAGTGGTGGTAAATAGGAGAGTAAAGACTTGAAATCACATCTTCTGAATCCAAACCCAGTGTTTTTTCTGTCAGACCAATTATAATCACCCATTTCTCTACTGCTGAAAAGTTTCAGGGGGATTTTTTGTCTGGAAATGATAGCTTCAGTGATTTTTAGCATTTTTAGCCTCAGTTTCCATTGATTGTCTTCTAAGGTAGAGAAACTTCTTTATTCTGTTTGCTAGTTGCAGTTAAATATCAAAACATTCATCATCCAGGTAAACACTAATGTAGGTACCACATAAAGAGTGAAGTGATTAGAATATTACTCATTCATTGCACAAATATTGATTGAGCACCTACACTTTGAGCAGTTATCACAAGTAAGACTTATAATGAGTCATTGAGTCTGTAAGCACATGCTCAGCCAAGATGTTAAGAGTCATTAGGAACTGCTTTATCCGTTACGTTAGAGCATAACAGAACAATAATATGCTGCCTGTTCTATAGGGAGATAACGTTTTCAGGATGACATATACCTTGACTTGACTTTTTTGGTATATATAGACTGATTAAGAAGGGACCTTAAAGGTAGATTTAGTTACATGATAACTTTGTTGTACGTTTAAAAGGAATAACAAATTGTCCATAGTATATCTGCAATTTCATGTGCAATCATTGTTTTTATTATATTGTTATATAATGTTTGTTTTATTTCTTAAATTAAAAAAAATGCTGTCAAATAACAATAAATAAATTGAATGGTGATTTAGTTCAACCTTCCATATGTAAAATAGTGGGTATGGATTTCCTTTCATCATTCATACTTTTTCATTCAGTCAGTCTTGTACTCTGAGCTACATTTGTAAACATATAGTCAACTCAGAGAACAAAACTCATTACAATGAAGTAGAGTTCCTTTTCTATATGTTACCTGGTTAGAGTTAAAGTAATGAAATTAAGACTTTTAGCCTCACTATTCCCTTCTTTAACTGACCTGAACTTCTCAAATACACCAAAATAGTCACTTGGTAAATGTGTTTATTTAGCATTGTGTTTGAAAAATAACTGACATAGGCAATGTACTAATATGCAATAATTTTATTTCCTTTTTTTTTTAATTTTTATTTTATTTGCATAACATATGTGTGGGTGATTCTTCAACAATAACCCTTACATAGCTTTCCGTTACAAATTTTTCCCCCCAATTCACCACCCCTCCCCTAGATGGCAGGATATCCACTACATGTTAATTATGTTAAAATATTGGCAAATCGAATATATGTATACATATTTCCAAACTTATCATTGGTGTGCAAGAAAAATCTTATCTACACAAACGATATATCAGATAAAGGAAACACAATGTAAGCAAACATCAATCAAGGAGTATGAGAATGTTATGTTGTGGTCCACATTTCGCATCCCTCTCTCTGGGTGTATATGGCTTTCTTCAGTGAACAATTGGAGGTGGTTTGAAACATTTCATTGTTGAAGAGAGCCATGTCCATCAGAATTGATCGTCATATAGTACTGTTGTTGCCGTGTATAATGATCTCCTGGTTCTGCTCATTTCACTCAGCATCAGTTCATGTAAGTCTCTCCAGGCCTCTCTGAAATCATCTTGCTGGTCATTTCTTACAGAACAATAATATTCCATAACATTCATATACCATAATTTATTCAGCCATTCTCCAATTGAAGGGCATCTATTCAATTTCCAGTTTCTAGCCACTACAAAAAGGGCTGCCACAAACATTCTTGCACATGTGGGGCCTTTTCCTTCCTTTATGATTTCTTTGGGATATAAGCCCAATAGAAATGCTGCTGGGTCAAAGGGTATGCACAGTTTGATAACTTTTTGAGCATAGCTCCAAATTGTTCTCCAGAATGGCTGTATCCGTTCACAGCTCCACCAACAATGCATCAGTGTCCCAGCCCTCCCACAACCCCTCCAACATTCATCATTAACTTTTCCTGTCATTTTAGCCAATCTGACAGGTGTGAAGTGGTATCTCAGGGTTGTCTTGATTTGCATTTCTCTGATCAATAGTGATTTGGAGCACCTTTTCATATGACTATAAATAGTTTTAATTTCATCCTCTGAAAATTGTCTGTTCATATCCTTTGACCACAATAATTTTATTTTCATTAGTAAAATGCATTTATTTGTATGCCCACAACTTATATATAGAGCTGAGAGAAAATGAAACTCATCTATTCCAACCTGTACATTTTCCAGATGAGGAAACTGAGGTCTAGAAAGGCAGTGGCTTAAGTCAGAACTTGAGACAATAAGTTTTAACAGAATATACTCAAATAAAATTCATTCTTTACAGCCTTTTTTTGTATATTGCTTTTGTAATTGAATCCATCACATGTTTAAACTGTCAGTTTTCTAGAAAGAACATGGCGTTTTTTTCTAAAACAAAATAAAAAGACAATTTCAATCCATAAATTTTCTAATAATCCTTGGTTTACCATTAGTCCAATCTGATGGTGATATTCAGACATCTATATACCATCGTGTACTGGAACCATTTTGTACTGTCTCACAAGGGCCAATTAATTCTCAGTATGAGCATTTATATCTCAGAAATCAGCTTGATTGATTGCTTTATATTGTTTTGTCTTAAAAAAAAGTGATGGAGAAAATACTAGTGCAAATTAAATTTAAAATGGTGTGCTCCCCTCCCCAGCCAGTTAAACATTTACCAGCACTTATCTGCTTACATGCATAATAGAGCTCTCTATCATTACAATAACTATATATAACTAAATAGTGGATTATCACAGAATTTGGGGGACAGATCTTCTGTGTTCCTGTTGTAGCCCTTTTTTTGGTGAAAGATATCAATTCCTTCTTACTTAGATCCTGTGACTTCCAAGTAAAAACTGAATATCTTTCAGGGAAAATATTCCTCTCTCAAATGCTTTGCACTTAACAGATTATTGAGAAATGAATTGAGTAAGATGTCTTTCATTTAATAGCGAATCTTAATTTCTTCTATTCCTTCTTGCTTCTAAAGGGACCCAAAAGAAAACTAATGCAGTTTATGTAACCACACCAAGCCCCTAACTCTCATGTGATTTTTCCATTAAATTGTTATTGCTAGATAAATATATCACAACAGTATGACTATAGTCATTTTATTTCTCAATGGTAATCAGATATATTGCTTGAGGGAGAAAGGATATTGCTACTAAAAGAGCTCTTTGCCACAGTACATGAGTTTATTACTTACAAAACTATTTTCACTGACTTAGATATCAAAAATTAACTCATTGGATTAAAACAAGCAGGCATTGAAAACAAGCAATTAGGTTAGTAGTTGTTCTGTTGTTATTTGTTTTTCATTTTGGAAGAGAACCAGTGACATCAAGAAGGTAATGTTTTGATTTTAAAATGAATTGGATGTAAGTGAGGCAGGCAGGGCTGTGCAAAGTCACCAACCTCCCTAGTGGCAAGATATAGATCAGGATGGGGGGAGATGGCCCTGGAAGCAGGGGGAGACATTGACCTTTTTAAGCTAAAGTCTCTCCAAGGTCTCAGTTTGTCTGAGGCAGCACCCATTCAGTAGTTAAGGCTAGGTAAGAAATGAGGTAAAAGAGTGTTTCTTTTCCCTACTCAAAAAAAAAAAATCCGGAAGGGGAAGACCCTCAGGGTTTCTGTCCAAAACAGTTGTTTTTGCTATTTATACTCACTCTGAACCATTAAAATTCAAACAGTGAAGAAGGAAGGAAGGAAGGAAGGAAGGAAGGAAGGAAGGAAGGAAGGAAGGAAGGAAAGAAGGAAGAAAGGAAGAAAGGAAGAAAGGGAAGAAAGGAAGGAAGGAAGAAAGGGAAGAAAGGAAGGAAGGAAAGAAGGAAGGAAGGAAGGAAGGAACTAGGGAGGGGAAAAAGGGAGGGAGGGAAGAAGTTAGGGAGGGAAAAAGGCAGGAAGGGAAGGGAGCATTGACCAATTGGAACAGGCCAGTTGGGTCCCCAGTGGGGAAGTTACTAATATTCACAATAATTTTTAGCACAATAAAGAAGGCAAGGGTAGCAACTAGTACCAATAATCCTGACAATGGTATCAGTTTCTTTCTGTTTCTCTGCCCTTAGCCAGACTATTAAAAAAAAACTGGACTAAGCTTCTGGGTTTATCTTTCTAAATTGGACCATGTATTGCAATTGACTGTGATGTCATGAGAGATAAGGGAGTTAGGGAAGACCTCTGTGTGACAAAATAATATAGTTTAGGAATGTATACATTATTTGGCAGGTAAGATCTAGAATCAAAAAGACTCATCTTCCTGAGTTCAAACCTGACCTTAGATACTTACTAACTGTGTATCTTGAGCAAGTCACTTGATCCTACTTGCCTCAGTTTCCTCATTTGTAAAATGAGCTGGAGAAAAAAAAAAGGCAAATTACTCCAGTATTTTTGCAAAGAAAACTCCAAATAGGTTCATAAAGAGTCCAATATGACTGAAAAATGATTGAGCAATAAATTCTTTGGGTGGCTTTTTCCTGGAATTCTGCATTTGTGTTTTCCTTTATGTGTGTCTTTGGGGAGAATCTAATGTAGTGGGCTACCTAGGCTATTAAATATCTAAAGACAGGTGTAAAGCAATAAATTTCAGTAGTTGTGGCATTTTACCTTGTCAAAGACAAATGTGTCCCTGAAAACCCTTTCTGAGCTTTCCCCTCTTTTCTCAGGGTATGCAGCTCTAGGAATCAGATCAGAAGATGCAAGATCCTGACACTAATTCACTAATTCAAATTAGTTGTATGTGTAGACGTGGCCCCAGTGAGCTTTCAATTTTCCATGTTTATCAAGGGGGAATGTACAAACTACACAGACTGGTTTTTACTTTGGAATTCATACATAACGGAAAATGTTAGTTTAATTCTCTCTCATCACAAGTCTATGGTTGATAATCTGTGGCAAAACTGAATGGTTAAGGGAAAAGGAGAAGAAAATTCTAAATTTTCTGAATTGACAAATAGAATGCTCCACTCATGGCCTATAGCATTAACCATATTTTTAAAATAAATTACACTTTTAAACTATAATTTTAAAAATTATAAAAAGAAGCTCTAGCATTACAGCTATTTTTTTTTTTTTTGCTTTTTGCTGAGGCAATTGGGGTTAAGTGACTTGCCCAGGGTCACACAGCTAGGAAGTGTCTGAGACCAGATTTGAACTCAGGTCCTCCTGACTTCAGGGCTGGTGCTCTAACCACTGCGCCACCTAGCTGCCCCAGCATTACAGCTATTAAGGCAATCCTGATGTTAAAGTGATATATGACTGAGCGCCATATATCATACTTCCTACTTCCTCTCCCAGACCCAGAGTCAGGAGACTTGAGTTTTAGCTCTGACACTTTCAGCCAAGTAATTGTTCTGAATCTCAGTTTTATCTTTTGTAGTATGGAAATAATCGTAAGTAGACAAATAGAGAAAACATTTATAAACCATTTATGTGCTATGCACCATGCTAAACACCAAGGATATGAAATCAAGACAACAAGATTGTCCCTACTCTCAAGGAGTTTACATTCTAAAGGGAAAGACAAATTTTAAAGGGGATTCTAAAAAGTAAGGACCTGGCCATTGTGGAGGTGGAGAGTGAACAGGAAGCACTGTCTCCCACAGAGTGAAGGAAATAATCATTTAGCAGAGAAAGTTTAAAATTATATTAAGACTTTGGGGACATTCTCATATAAATGTGAGCTATTATTATCATTTCCATGCTGCCCACTCTGCTTTCCCATTAATTCCATGACTTATTCCTATGTGGTCAATGTACTGAGCAAATAATTTCTTAAAGTATGCTTTTAATGAGTTCTTGGGAAAGAGGGACTGATTTGCCAAGTCAACATTGGGTCCTGTTCTGGGATTTTGCCAATGGGATAATTACCTGCTGCAATGATGAAGCATTCTTGGCTTCACCTTTCAAGTTTGAATCTATTAGCATGCCCACAGTTGTAAACTTGAAAGCAGTATTGAAGAATAAAAGGTATTGTTTTGTGTAATGGATGTTTTATTATTTATTGGATCCAGTGAAATTCTTTTCATGATGGACAGAACCAAAATGTCTGTCATGAAAGCAATAAATCCAATGACATCTCTAAATTATGTTTGGCCTAAGGTGTAGGTACAGTGTACCAGTTGGAAGGGAGGCAAAGAGCCTTTTCTAAAATAGTGCCAAGATCATGGGTGATCTAGTTAGGGATTTAGATTTGTTCCAAATGCCATCCTGCAGCAGATAAGGAGACAGCATTCAGTTACAGGCTAAGATGTGCAGTTCCTGCTATTTCTAGACTAAGAGCTATCCCAGCCTCCCTGACAGAGTGAGACACTAATGAAGTTATTTGAGTTAATTTTGTATATATTCTAATGTAGAAAATCCTATTTATACCTTCCTTTGTTAATTATTTAAATATTTCAGGTGAAAGGCTTGAGGGAGTTTTGGACCTTAATTGCATGGACAGTTGCCCAAGTTTTTCCCTTCATGTGGAGACACAGTCATGTTGATACTGTGTGGGCTGTTCAGTCATCCTGCCTGCCCTTTACCCCCTTTCATTTACTTTTCATCATTCAGCTAAGCTGGAAAATCCTGCTGCCAGTTTTGTTCTTGCCAACATGGCTAGAGGGTTGAGTAGAAAGAATATCATCAATCCTGTAAAAGAGATGTCAAGAAGGATTTTTTTTAGCTTTTTCTAATTGTGAAGTTAAAAAAATAAATCCCTAGTCTCTCTGCAATGCAAAGGCCAAATTAATATTTGAGTCTATAGAAAGAGAGGGCATACAATTGGGATTGTTTTCTTTTTTTCCACTTAAGGAGGCTCACCATTGCCTTTTATTCTTTCCTTATGCAAACCTGAGATAGAGTAAGTAATTTTCAAAATTGAATAATATTTCATATCATATCAAATGATAGCCATTCCTTGGTTCTTCTGCTTAGTCTCCCAACCTATTTATTTCTAGTGGTGACATATAGAAGTTAATCTTTCTTTTGATAACCAAACCCTTCCTTTAGCTTCTGTCCCTGTGTTCTCCCCCCCCCACCTCCCCAACATTGATACTTCTTAGTTTACAACATCCCTGAAAGAACCACACAGATTATTCAGGACAAATAATTTGCTCTGGCCTTATCTGTGTATTTGAAGCAAAATTGTGTTAATGTCTAAAATATCAAATAATTGTCCCAATGTTCTTAGTGGTATAGACTGGCAACTTCCAAAACTTGAGTAAAAATATATAGAATCAGAGAATCTATTGACTGAAAA
Source organism: Myrmecobius fasciatus (assembly GCA_023553655.1). Classification (NCBI taxonomy): domain Eukaryota; kingdom Metazoa; phylum Chordata; class Mammalia; order Dasyuromorphia; family Myrmecobiidae; genus Myrmecobius; species Myrmecobius fasciatus. The sequence goes on from JAJPUD010014958.1 coordinate 37,901, forward strand.
GAAAATTGGGGAGACCTAACCTAAGCCAGCCTGCTGACTTCAGGAATACAACCCAAAACTGGCCTGGCCAAATAAAGTGGGTTTGGGATCTAACCTATGGGATGTGATCAGTTTAGTGTCAAAGAGAGAAGGCAGGATGTAAAGCCCAAGATCCTAATTCAAATCTCAGTTCTTTCATTTGTTACCTTTCTTCATCTATAAGCTGATGGCTTCGTATTCTAATAATCTGTTTCAGGTGCTGTAATAATACTTATAAAATAGATGAATATATGTGTTTACATGGATGTACATGGACATACACATATTGACATCTATATTCAACATCTGTGTATTCATTTATGTAGGCACACAAGCTCCTACAAATGTGCATTGTGAAAGTATAAGTTTATAACAATAAATGTGTGTATGTGTGTGCCTGTGTACAGGCATGTGTATGCATGTCTCATGCATATGCATGTGGGTGGGTTTGGGTTGCCTTATGCATGCATGTGTTTACACAACGTAGGTGCACATACACAACACTAGGTAGATATGCTTAACCATAATCTTGTAAATGCACACACATATTGTGCATGTGTACATGCATGCTTACATGTTTATTGACTGTGCATGTGTAAGACCACAATACATATATGCACATATGCATATATACATACACCTTAGTCTGGTAACCCTAATATTTGCTATTATTGCTCAGTCATTCAATTGGGTCTGACTCTACATAACTACATGAACTTTGTCCATGGGATTTTCTTGACAAAGATACTGCAGTGGTTTGCCATTTTCTTCTCTAATGCACCCTTATTTTACAGATGAGGAATTGAGGCAAATAGAGGTTAAGTGACTTGCCCAGAGTCACACAGATAGTAAGTGTGTAAGGCCAAATTTAAACTCAAATCTTCCTCCAATTCATCATTTCCCATACCACAGCAATATTCCAACTTCATACTATTTTTAAAAGTATAATATGATAATATGGTGACATGTAGGGTAATTTCTCTATTTTTCTTTTTGGATTAAATCTATTTTATCTTTAACTTTGTCTGAGATTTTAATTACTACCCTTGCTGCTTCTTCTTCTTCTTCTTCTTCTTCTTCTTTCTTCTTCTTTCTTCTTCTCTCTTCTTCTTCTTCTTTCTTCTTCTTCTTTCTTCTTCTCTCTTCTTCTCTCTTCTTCTCTCTTCTTCTTCTTCTTCTTCTTCTTCTTCTTCTTCTTCTTCTTCTTCTTCTTCTTCTTCTTCTTCTTCTTCTTCTTCT
>JAJPUD010014959.1:0-17756 GCA_023553655.1 Myrmecobius fasciatus
CTCTCTCTCTCTCTCTCTCTCTCTCTCTCTCTCTCTCTCTCTCTCTCCCTCCCTCCCTCTCTCCCTCCTTCTTTCTCTTTTCCACTCTTCTTCCTTTCCCCCTTTTCCTTCACCTTTTAGGCTCTATGACCCAAAGAAATGGGCCTCAGTTTGTTTTTGCTATTTTTATTTCTCTTTTTTATTTGTCATTTTCAATTTTAGGTACAGGTGGTGGAATCCCCACTAGCTTGACTCAGATATGTTGATTCTGGAGATAGGATTCCAGGCCAGCAGGTCTGTAAGAGAAGCCGTTCAAAATCAAGGTGCCTGAAATTTGAGCCCAAATGGGTTTCGAATATGGGACTTGGTAAAATTGTATTGTTTAGGGACTGAGCCAGACTATAAATCGAATCTCCTTCTTTTTCTCAGAACTGAAGTAATGCAGGGTAGGGTTATGTTTTCTAGATGTTGGGGGTTGATATTTACATTTGTTTTCTTGCTATATCTTTGAAGTAAATATTTATTTGTAAAAACTAATCTGACTGTTAGGTGGTAAAATGGAACTAGGGTTAAGGAAAACTCTAAAACTGGAGAAATAATTATCAATTAATTTAGTCCATGACAGATAAACTAAATATTCCCTAACACTAAAGGGTACTAGAGAATTCTGGGGAAGGTGGGAAATGTTTGATACCTAGTTTCTAGGCAGTGGAAGCCAGGGGAGGCACTATTATACTCAACAATCCTATAAAGTAAATAGGCAGATATTATTATCACTATCAATATTTTTTACTTATTTTTTATTCATTATTTTTCTTTTTTAGAAAACTGAAGCTCAGAGTTTAGGTAATATGATCATGACCCCAGGGCCTCTAAGTAACTAAGGCCCAGCACAAACTCAGGTCTTCTTATTCTACATATGATTTTCTTTCCACTGGATCATCCTGGCTCTCTAAGTCTCATAAGTAGATACATATGAAAAGCTGAGTCACAAACAAATGTATGAATATCTTTATAAGAAGTCATATATGCACAAAAAACTAAACAATAACCAAATATATGAAGGATGCATATTTTCAGGCTGTGCCATACAGTTGGATGAAAAATCACTTCAGTTTCTCTTCCAAGAGAAAGTCACTAAGAATACTACTAAACAGAAATATGAATTAAACACCAATAGAGTAGGTTCTAAATGGGAGGGAGATAAAAAGAAAGGGAAGGAAAGAAGAAAGAAAGGAAAGAAGAAAGAAAGGAAAAAAGAAAGAAAGAAAGAAAGAAGGAAGGAAGGAAGGAAGGAAGGAAAGAAGGAAAGAAGGAAGGAAGGGAGGGAGGGAAGGAGGGAGGGAGGGAGGGAGGGAGGAAGGAAGGAAGGAAGGAAGGAAGGAAGGAAGGAAGGAAGGAAGGAAAAGAAATCATATCCCTTCTGTGGAGAAGCTCTGGGATTGCCACAATCCCAGAATGAAAACATTCAATTCAATATAGCAACACAGCCTCAAGGAATAGGAAGGAGCAAAACAAACTGGAAGGTGTGAAGGGGAGAAAGAGGAAGCCAGAGTTATCCTTATCCTTTTCCTTTCTCTTTCTCTTTTCTGCTTCTCTCTGTGTCTCTGTCTGCCTCTGTCTCTCTTTGTGTCTCTGTCTATCTCTGTCTGTCTATCTGTCTGTCTCTCTGTTTCTGTCTGTGTGTGTGTGTGTCTCTCTGTTTCTCTGTGTGTCTCTATCTCTGTCTGTCTGTGTCTGTCTCTCTCTTTGGCTGCCTATGATTTTGACACCATAAAATGTCAGCGCTTGGAGGTGTCTTAGATATTCTCCAGCAACACTCCTCCATTTTCAGAGGAGATGGAAGGAAGCTCGGAGAGGGCTCGGATTAGCATCTGCAGACACAGATCTGGGTTTGGGTGGGGCAAGCTGAGAGGAGGGAAGAAATGGAAAAGGCGGAGGAAGAAAAAACTAGGAAAAGGAAATAGAAGACGGAGAGTTTTGATTTCTTCTGAGAGCAAAAGGCAGAAAAACAAAAAAAACAAAAAACAAAAAAAAGGGAATCCAATTGAGGTTGCGGGTCTGAATTGATGTCTTCTTGAGAAGTATCTCCAGACAATTTGGTTCGGTTAAAAACGAAAAATAGTATTACTGCGTTGGCCGGGAATCGAACCCGGGTCAACTGCTTGGAAGGCAGCTATGCTCACCACTATACCACCAACGCAGACGAATCCTGGCCCTTTAGATTTCTCAGATGAAGAATTCTAGGAAAAAACCCGGGCAAAGGAAAAATCGTCTGGCTTATTATTTTTTTCTCTCTACAAGTATTTTGACTGTCTGCACGAGCCTTTCCAATGCCTCATCCTCACCCTCCTGATCTCCGCTCATCCCGACTCCACTGCGGGGGAATAGGGGGAAGAGTGGAAAGAGAAAAGGAAGAAAACAAAAACAAAACCAAATTTGGTTCATCTCGATCCATCCCCCAGCTCCATCCTTGGGAAAAAGATGCAGGAGAGAGTGTCTAGCAACAGAAGCAGGGCCGGACACTGGATCAGAAAGGGGCTTCTGCGAAATCTCTTTCCAACCCCTTGCTCTGGACCCCTCTCCAGACACACAGGAAAGCTTTGTTCCTGGGTGTCCCCCAAGTTCCCAGCCCTGGTGTCAAGATGTCCTGATAGAGTCCGCCGGTGGTTGAACCAGACCCGTTCTCCGGCCCCCAGTTCTACTTTCTTCCTTCTTGCCCCCGTTCAATTAGATAATTATTTACTATTTATTCATAATAATGGTGAGACAATGGTTAATTAATCAATTAAATGATGATCCATTAGATAACTATTTATTAAGCTCCAACTAAATGCCAAGTACCACTGTCAGAACTGGAGATGAAGAGAAATTGAAATCCGTTTCTTCTTAAGTATATATTCTACAAGTGGGACAATAAAACGAATACGTAAATGAAATATAAAACACATACAAAGTTGAGTTAGTCAAAATTAAAAGAGCACAACAACGCGGGGGGATGGGAGTGGAAAAGAATATTTACTAGGAAAGTCATTGTGCGTGGACTATTGGGTCTGGAATAGTGAAGACTCATCTTGGTGGGTTCAAAGGTGACCTCAGAGACTTCCTAGATAATAGATCTTGGGCAAATCACTTCACCCTGTTTGCCTCAGTTTCCTTATCTGTAAAATGACCCGGAGAAGGAAATGGCAAACCATTGCAGTACCTTTACCAAGAAAACCCCAAGTGGGATCAGGAAGAGGCAGACATCAGGACTGAACAACAGCACAAAAGAATTATGTGGGGCAGAGATGAGAAGTGATAGCATTCCAGGAACGGGAGACAGTTGTGCTAAAAAATGTTCACAGAAGGTGGAATGTTGGGTATTATGTCAAGTAGGCCTGTTTGGACTTGAGTACCCAAGGAGTCATAAAATGAAATAAATCAGTCTAGAAAGATAGGTTGGAACCAGATCAAACCAGCTCTAAATTCTAAACAAGATTTTTCATTTTATCCTAGAGGAAAGCTCAACAGAAGCTTCAGGAGCTAAAAACCTCATTTCTAAAACATATAAGAAACTGGGTCAAATTTATAAGAATACAAGTCATTCCCCAACTGATTAATGGTTAAAGGATATGCACAGACAATTTTCAGATGAAGAAATTAAAGTCATGAAAAAATGCTCTAAATCACCAAATTTAAACAACTCTGAGATATCACCTTACACCTCTCAGATTAGCTAAAATGTCAACTAAGATAATTATAAATATTGGAAGGGATGTGGGAAAACTGGGACATTAATGCATTGTTGGTGAAATTGTGAACTGATCCAACTATTCTAGAGAGCAATTTGGAACTATGGCTATAAAAATTGTGTATATTCTTTGATCCAGCAGTGCCATTTCTCGGTTTGTAACCTAAAGAACTCATAAAAGTGGAAAGGACCTCCGTGTGCAAAAAAAATGTCTGTAGCTACAGAGAGCTCAGAAAGAAGAACTAAAAAAAGGTCATTGGATTTTGAAATTAAGAGAATGTGGGTAATTCAATTAAATATTTGTTTAGTGATCTGTTTATCTTAATGTTATACAAATGTCAATTAATAGTCCTGATCTATATTCGGTCACACTGCATAACCTGTCTCTTACTGGAGTGGGAGAAAAGAAGGAGGAAAGCAAGGAAAGAGATGAGAATAGAGAAGTGATTAAAAGATGAGGCAAAGCATTAAGTTTGGGATCCCAAAAAACAAGATATCCAGATCTTCTCAGATTTGGATTAGAAAAGGTCTACTACTCTACCAAGTGTAGACAAAAAAGAGCTGCAGACTCCTCAACCTATAGGGTTCAGAATTCAAATTCTTACTATATGGATACCAATTTAATACAGCTAAACAAACACTTGTTAAATATCCTCCCAAATTCTTTGCTTGGTCCTGGTGATAACAATTTTTTTAAAAAAATTATACCATATCTGCACAAAGTTTGTAGACTGGTGCAAAATGTACAATTTTAATTATATTAAGTTAAAAAAAAAACTTTTGTGCAGATAAAACCAATACAAACAATATTAGAAGGGAAGCAAAAAAAAAAAAAAAAAAAAAAAAAGAAATTGAGGGAAAAATGTGACATCCAAGAGTTCTAATAAAGTCCTCATTTCTAAAATATATAGATTTGATTCAAATTTATTAGAATACAAGCTATTCTCCAATTGATAAATGGTCAAAAATACAAATAGACAATTTTCAGATGAAGAAATTAAAAACATTTCTAGTCATATAAAAAAATACTCTAAATCACTATTGATCAGAGAAATACAAATTAAGACTACTGTGAAGTACACACCTCTCAGATTGGCCAAGATGATAGGAAAAGATAATGATGAATGTTGGGATGAGGGAAAACTGGGACACTCATAGATTGTTAGTAGGGTTGTAAACTGATCCAACCATAATGGAGAGCAATATGGAACTATACCCAGAGGACTATAAAACTGTGCATACCCTTTGATCCAGCAGTGTCTCTACTGAGTCTGTATCCCAAAGAGATCATAAAAAAAAGGAAAAGGACTTATATGTGCAAAAATGTTGGTAGCAGCCCTTTTTGTCGTGTCAAGGATTTGGAAACTGAGTGGATACCCATCAAATGGGGAATGGCTAATTAAGTTATGACATATGGATGCTATGGAATATTATTGTTCTATGAGAAACAACCAGCAGGATGATTTCAAAAAGGCCTGCAGAGACTTACATGAACTGATGCCAAGTGAAATGAGTAGAACCAAGAGAACATTGCATATAACAAGATTATGTGATGATCAATTCTGATGGATTTGGTTCTTTTCAACAATGTGGTGATTCAGGCTAATTCCAAATGGGCTTATGATGAAGAGAGCCATACTGTGAGGACTGAGTATCTATCACATAGTATTTTCACTCTTTTTGTTGTTGTTTGCTTGCTTTCTTCTCTTTCTCTCCTTTTTTTTTCCCTTTTTGATCTGATTTTTCTTGTGAAGCATGAGAGTGGTGATCTTTTGTAACCCTGCCCTAATATATATGACTGTGCTTTCTATTTCAGCAGTCAGGAATACAAAAGACAGCGTTGGGGTTGCAAGATGAACAAGGTAAGGATCAAGATAGAGGAGTACAAACAAAATGGAGTTACTTTAGCTTTTTCAGCTGCATACACTATCAAAGTGTGTTTTTTACAGGTGTTCATGTAAGAGAAGAAAATATACTAATTTAGAACTCATACACTTGAAAACATGGGAAGGTCCTGCTTTTTTTTTTTTTTGCTGAGGCAATTGGGGTTAAGTGACTTGCCCAGGGTCACACAGCTGTTACGTGTCTGAGATCAGATAGGTCCTGCTTTTATGACCGTTTCTATGGAACCCCAAGATGAGAAGGATTGTAAGGTTCCACTTCACAGTCTGTATTCATACTAATAATCAAGGGACCTCCTGCCTTTGATCAATATCTTCCTCTTTTCTCAGTAGAGAATGCTGGACCTTACACCAAACAATACAAGAAATGGACATTTTGAAGTGGATCGAGGTCATTTCCCCCATTAGAATGTAAGCTTTTGCCTGTCTGCTTCTTAGAAGCTTTTGCTCTTCCTTGAGCTCACCTTATCACACTTGCATTTCAGTTTGATAGGTGCACTGCGCCCACTTGACATTCTCCCCCAAGAGATGTATGAAAGTCCTCAGTGTATTATGGAAATGTGAATACAGTAAAACATTCCACTGAAAGGTGACTATAGCGCCTCATCATGCTATGGTGGGAGCCTTCTCCAGGGCTAAGTTAATGGCCTTCAAGTTCTGATAGGTTTCAGCAACATGAAAAGGCTTTGAGTTTAGCCTTTTGAAAGACCTTGAAAGGCCCCAAGATGTAACAAGTTGGCCTCAGAATGACATACACTGGCTTTATGACCCTGGACAAGCCATCTAACTTTTAATGATCTTACAAAACTTTGTAAGACTATGAAGAAGGTCTTGACCTATGTCAGTAGAGGGAGATTTCTCAACTGGGAGTTTCTTATACCTATGAAGTCATGTGTTTAAAAAATAAAAAAATATAATATGTCTGTTGTTAGAGGCCCAAGCTACCTAAATTGGAGGAAGTTAATCACTAGATTTGCTCAAAGTGATGAGAAATTTATTGTTGATTACTAATTGATTAATGGTTAAGAGTTTTAGTAATCACAGAAGTACTTGCTGTAACTAACCAATTTTCAGGTTTAGATTTAGATTTAGATTTATTTTATATAGACCTTGTTAGAAAAGTTCCTAAGAAATTATACATACATCTGAGATTGGTCCTGCCTCTTGAGGGAGATCAAGAAGATAAATGGAGATTTCAATCTGGTTAGGAGATATTTTTCCTAGGTTTTCCAGAGAATGGATATTCAACTTTGTGTTTTCCTTGTTACTATGGATTTTGAAGAAACTCCTCTTGCAAGTCAGCATAATTATTACCAAATACAGTCTTAGCTTAGTTTTCTTCATGGGATTTTATGTAATCACCAAACTACACACAAAAAAAAAAAACTGCTTTGAATATAAGGTGTGTTTTTGGTCACTGAGGATCCATTGACCTCTACTTTTGGCAACTGCTGGTCTTGCTAAGAAATAACATTCAGATTTTTGTGCTTCAGTTTCTCTTTACTGCTGATTTTTATCCTGGCACACCAAGAACATTCACACATCTCCTAGGGAGAGAGTCAAATAGGACATTTGACTAAGCAATAAACCTGTCAAATTGGTGAATACAGACCATGAAGTAGGGCCTCAATCTTTCAGTTTCCACAGGAACTGTCATAAAAGTAGGGCCTTATTATGTTTTCAAGTGTATGATTTTCTTCTCTTATATAAACAGCCACTTTGATAGTATATTTAGCTGAGAAAGCTAAAGCAACTCTATTTTGTCTATAGTTCATTTTGCCCATGATTAAAAAACAAAAAAGCTAAAAAAAAGTTTGTATTTTATTTTAGTTTTTTAAAAAATTAGGCTTTTTTCCCCTCTCTCCTAGCCTTCCCATGGGGGGGGGAGCTAAAATTGCAAATATACAATGGAGGAGGAGAAGGAGCATTCATTGCAAGGAGGTTGTTGTATCAGACACATGCTTATGTTGAAGTGAATAAACTAAATTACTCAGTGTTATGTTCAGTGATAAAATCTATTAAAAATTATTTGTTATATTCAACATTTGTTTCAAGCATGGTTGCCTTATAGAGAGATTCCTTTCTATCAACAGAATACTCTGAATCAATATAAACGTTCTGGGATTAATATATTTTTGTGGTGATGACAGAATTCTAAAAAGTATTAGCTATTTCTATACACTACAAGATTAACATTACCAATACAAATAAAAATTAGAGAGTCTTTCAAATGGAAAAGGAAAACAAATCAGAGGAATATGTGTGATGTTAGATCACACTAGTCTGTAGCTTTAGGACCAGATAAATATATAAATTAGAAGGATTCAAACGATAGCAAATTATCCTTAGAAGTCCAATTATAAGTGATCATATAACAAAAATTGTTAGTTATCTTTTAATATTTCCCAAGATCTTCCACATTGACTATTTAGTCTTGACCATTAGCTAACTATATAAATTAAATATGAGGCCTAGTAAATTCAGCTAAGCATTAGGATTTACTTAATTTCCAATTACGTTTAAGTTTGAAGGACAAAATTTTGTTTTAATATTAATTAAAAGGCTTACCATCCATCCCCTCTCTGTTCTCCCTCACCTCTTATCAACACAGGCCCACTCAGAAAAGACAAGTAGATACAAAACAGATGAGAACAGTATTACTCTCCTTCCCCATCACCATTTCCTTTCCTCCCTGACCACCTTCAAGTTCCAACTAAAATGCCAGCTTTTGCAGGAAGCCTTTTTGAATCTTCTTCAATGCTAGTGCCTTCCTTCTATTGATTATCTCCAATTTATCCTGTATATAGTTGGTTTCTGAATAGTTATTTGTATCGTCCCTTACCTCCAACCCATAACACTATGAACTATGATCTGGGACCATGTTTTTTCTCTCTCCTTTTTTGTATCAATGGGGGTTAGCACAATGTCTGGCACATAGGCAATTAATAAATGCTTTTTGATTGACTTTCAGATCAGAATTATTTCACTTAACAAAAGGTTCCATTCAAAGTCCATAATAGAAAACATTTTTCATTCAGGGGAATAATGTGAAATAAGTCTGGAAAGCTTATATGGAGACATTGTACAAGGCTTGAAATATTAAAACATGAACCCTCTATGTGTTGATTCCTCCCTAATCCACTAGCAAGTTGAATCCTCTAAGGGTCTACTGCTACCTTAAAATCTAGGAGCAAATTTGTAGGTGGTTAAACTTCTAACTGATTTCCTAATGATATGATTTCATGTAATATTAGACTCTGGCCTTATTCAAGTAATTTACAAAAAACTAGCTTGGGAAGAACAGTACTTATAAAGCATTTCTCTCTTTTTTAATTGTAGTAATTTTATTTATTTTTAATACACATTGCTTTATAAATCATGTTGGGAGAGAAAAATCAGAGCAAAAGGGAAAACTGAAAGAGATTAAAAAAAAAAAAAAAAAAAGAAGTGAACAGAGAATGTGTTGATTTACATTGTGTCCTTAGTTCTTTTTCTGGATGCAGGTGGCATTTTCTGTCCAAAGTCTACTAGGATTGCTTTGGATCACTGCATTACGGAGAACAATCAAATCATTCATAGTTGGTTATGGCACATGCTTGCTATTATTGTATACAATGTATTCCTGGTTCTGTTTGTCTCAGTATCCGGACATGTAAATCTTTCCAGGCCTTTCTATAATCAGCTTGTTCATCATTTTTAAAAGAACAATAATATTCCGTTACCTTCATATAAAACAACTTGTTCGGCCATACCTCCAATCGATGGGCATCCACTCCCTTTCCAATTCTTATGAGGCCTTTCCCACAGAACCCTAAGGTTTTCTTTCTCCCGAAGGCCTTATGAAATTCACTGGGGTGACTGAGTGGCTGAGTACATTGGTAGACTGAGTTTAAATTTCTTCTTGGATAGATAGATGGCTTTTAAGGACTTGCCTAGATAGATTTATCTGCTATTGCTAGTCTGATTCATCAATGGGTTGAATGAATTGCTGGTGGGTTCCATTAATCTGGTTGTTCACAGCTGCTGGACATAGCTCAGGGTTTCTTAAACTTTTTCAACTGGAAACCCCTTTTTGTCTGAGAAAGTTTTTCAGGACTCCGAGTATGATAATAACCTATATCAGATTGCTTGCTGTCTTGAGGGGGAAGGTAAAAGAGGGAGGAAGAAAACAATATTGGAACTCAGAATCTTGGAACAATGAATGTTGAAAATAATTTTTACATGTAATTAGAAAAATATTTTTTAAATAAACAAAACAAAAACAAAAACCGAAGAAGATCGGTCTGGAACAAAAGTACCAGAGTTGTCTTTGCCTTGGAGCAAATTTCATATGCAATGAAACTTCAGTCTTCAAGGTCTGTATAGGGTTATAAAATACAGCCATTACTCTGAAAGGGAATCTTTATGTTTCACTGTATCCCAGCTCTTTGGTTAGAGTTATAAGAATTGGAAGGCAGAAATAAATGTAGAGAGACTAGCAAAAAGGAAGATCAAACAAGTATTACAATAGACCTGCTAAGAGGCAATGAAGGCCGGAATTATCGGATCTCAGAGGAAATAAGTGGAAATAGGAGCTGCCCTGGTTGAAACCGGGGGCCTGTGTAAGAGGGAGACCACGGGGTCAGATTCTCCCCCACCCCCGGAGTGCTCTGTCAGTTCTAGAAGATTAGAGGGAGAAGGAGCGAAACTCGCTATGTCTAGCATGGGTGGTTCAGTGGTAGAATTCTCGCCTGCCACGCGGGAGGCCCGGGTTCGATTCCCGGCCCATGCATATGCGTCCACTTTTTTTTTTTTTTTGGCTGAGGCAATTGGGGTTAAGTGACTTGCCCAGGGTCACACAGCTGTTACGTGTCTGAGATCAAATTTGAACTCAGGTCCTCCTGACTTCAGGGCTGGTGCTCTATCCACTGCGCCACCTAGCTGCCCCATATGCGTCCACTTTTTAAAAAATCGCTGCTCCGAAGCTCATCTGCACTATCAATTTTACCTGGCTTCTCCAATCTTTGTCACCAAGTGCCCACTGAAGGAAGTTCAGGTGGAACTCAGTTCTTGGCCTGAGAACCAGAAGGCCGTAACTGCCATAAAATTAAAATAAAATAACAATAAAATCCGAATAAAATACTCCTTTACTTCCAGGTCTCAATTGTCAAGCCCTCTTGCGAAAGTCATCTCATTTTGTCAAGCAGCCCTCACATGCCCGCCCCATCCAAGGTGAAACCCCACCCAGTGCAAGAGAGCCAAGAGGACGCAAGCATGCGATGGGCGCCATTGCGCTCTGGATTCCTTTTGGCTTCCGGAAATTTGGTGGCGGGGCCGAGGCGGGAAAAGGAATATTGCACGAGATCAGGTCCTAGATCGATTGCCCGCTCACTGCAACAAAACATGCTTCCCTGACCGGGAATCGAACCCGGGCCGCGGCGGTGAAAGCGCCGAATCCTAACCACTAGACCACCAGGGATCAAGTACTTTGCCTCATGTCTTCATCATCTAGCATAACACCCGATTTCTGCCACCTAGGGAATGCTATACTCAATCTCCATTGGAGACCTAATTGGCTCTTTCCTGAACCACTCCCACCCACCGCCCCACGGGCAGTACCAATCAAGAGCCATCCACCCTCCTGGCCCTCTCCCACACGCTAGCTCAGTCCATTTAATGCTACGCCAGTTTGCCTCTCCCAAACAAAGAACCTATACCATAAGAATTCGAAACCCAAATCTCTATCCATCTTTCCCGGCCCGAATCTCCCCTCATTTCTGCCATCCTGCCATCTTTTGTTCAAAGGGTGGCTTCAGTCGCTCTTTTGTTCCCATATCCTATCCTCCCTGTCTCTTCATGGCTCCTGAGAATACTTGAGCGTTTGCAGACTTTTCCTTGGGCTTAGTAACAATGTTTTTCTCTGCTCTGATTTTACTGGTTTTATTTTTACCTGTTATCTACTAGGTGGAACAGAGAATAGAGTTGTGGCCATGGAGTCTAGAAGGACTAATTTTCACTTTGTTCATATCTGGTTTCAGACACTTACTAGCTGTGTTACCTGGGGTTCGTCACTTAACCCTACTTGCCTCAGTTTCCTCATCTGTAAGATGAGCTCGAGAAGAAAATAGTTAAATCACTCCAATGTCTCTGCCAAGAAAAATTCTAGAATGGGGTCCCCAAAAGTCAGACGACTGAAAAATGGCTGAGTAACAACTGGTGTAAACTCAAAGAGAACTCGATTGGTCGTAAATCCTAGAAGAGAGAGGGAGGCTTACATATTAAGACCGCAGTCTTCCATGTTCTGCTTTATCCTGAAGCATGTGCAACTACAAATCCATACTTACTGGGAGGAGGAAGGGAGAGAGAGATAGTAGGCAAAGACCAGAGCCCTGTCCCATTGCGCGAACCCCTAAAGACTGGGACCCTCCTCCTACAATTATTATCTCTATGTGGATGATTCTCAGATTTACTTAAATAACTCTTACCTTTCCCCCGACCTTCAGTCTCTCATCTCCAACTAGTAAACATCTTAGATATCTCCTATTAGGCTTCCTTGAAGTAGAAGTCCCAAGGATATCTTAAACACCATATCTAAAACGATCTCAGATCTTTCCCCTCAAGCCCTTTTCCTTCTAGTAGAGAATACCACCAATGGCTTAGGCACCCAGGCTGGTTCCGGTCATGCTAGATTCTACCCTCTCCCGTTTCAATTCCCCTTCCTCTCCTAAGGCCAATAAATTGTCAGGACCTGTCATTTCTATCTTTCTAACTTTTCTCCTCATAGGCCTCTTTTCTCAGTGACCCAGCTACCTCCCGAAGGTCTTCTTCACTTCAAACCAAGATGACGTAACAGCTTCTTGGTTGGTCTCTGAATCGGAACCCATGTCAAAATCAAATTGAACGAGATAGACAGGAATGCTAGAGAGTGGATCCGGTTTTAGCTGGATCTCCACTTTCAGAATGTCCTAATAGATCAGATCCTTTGGAGTGCGTGAGGATAAGTTCTATTCCATTATTGATCCCTCCAGAATAAAAACTCCAAGGATGTGTACGAAGTGACTCTTTCCTATTCAGGATGCAATCTTCTGATACCGTACCTTGCACATATTAGCAACTCCCTTGCTGTTCAATTGAAAGGAAGTGGAGTTTTGCGGTCTAGAACCAGCAACCGGCCACATAATTGGAAAGATCTAGAGCATGCGATAGGACAGAGATGAAAAACTCCCTATCACGCTCAGGCTGGAGAATAAGTACGGAGGTCTCTAAGGAAGTGAGAAATCAAGAGAGGAACAGGGCAGAGGGTAGTGGGTGGTTCTGTGTAAGGGTGCAGAGGGAACACAGAAAAGAGCTTGGATAAAAGAAGATCCCAAAACTAACGCTTCAACTGCGTTGGCCGGGAATCGAACCCGGGTCAACTGCTTGGAAGGCAGCTATGCTCACCACTATACCACCAACGCAGACGGAAAGTAAGTGACTAATTTCTACTTTATATTAAGTGTCTTTTCCCAGGCCCAAAGCCCCTGTCTTTTCCTTAATTGATCGTCCAGCTGAGATCAGCTGCACAAGATCTTTGTCCAAGACTGGACTCGCCTTGCTCGCACCCCACTCGAGCCGAGATCAACCCAGATCTCTTCTTGGCTCCTTGGCAGTAGCTCTCTTTCCCCGAAGTCCGCACAAGGGTCCTGTCACTTCTACTAAAGACGGGTACTGCCCGAGCTCAGGCACATCCCTCATTGCCCCGAGGTTCCAGGATCTCCCCGGATTCGAGCTACAATCGAGGATCACTCGCGCCAATGATCTGCAGCCGCTGACTGCCGCCGAAGATAGTGTTAAGACTTTGGAAAGCAGATCGCAGAAGGTCAGCTCGAGCCCGCCAATTCTCGGGAGGAAATGAACCAAGAATGGGTCTCCAGTGTTCTGGCCAAAGACCATCGCGTTGGGACCAAACTGTGACCTCTGTGGGTTGGGTTGCCACATCTCTTGTCTCCCGCGTGTTCTGTGCCAGTGGTCCACAGCCCTGCCCGCATCATCCGAAGTCCTCCACATGACCTTGACATAAGAGTTCCCTTACGACCCCTTTATAGTCGGGTTGTGTTGGCGTGTATTTGCATGTGTGGCCCTGCGCCTTCTGTGAATGTTGGTCGCGTGCCACCGGCAGTCAAGAGCGCGTGCATTCAGAGACCGGACAGTGGAGTGAGCTCCTTTGGAGCCCTGGGGCTGGAGAACCGGGTTGATACAAGCGCCTAGAGTGCCAGGTCTTTGAGACTCAGACCCTTTTCTAACTAGAGCTGACTCTCTGAAAGCGGTCCATAGGTTTCCTCTTCGAAGATCTCTAGCTCTTGTCCGGGTTTCCTTTTCAGTCTCGGAGAGGGATTGGCAAGGAGACCCAACAGTGGAGACTGTAAGGAATGAGAGATGGAGATACTCTTGAGCGTCTGGGGTAGAAGGGCCAGCTAGCGGGCGCCTAAGGGGGTGGGAGTTTGGGGGAGCAAAGGGACAGAGGACGGCCTCTTGAAAGCTTGTGTTGGGTAAGGATTCCAGGGAAATAATGCGTTTGGGGCTGGGTCTCCTAGTGCCTCTTGTGTTTTTGGAGAGACTTTGAGGGCCAGGATCTGGGACCCCGGTAGAAAAAGGAATAGGATAGTATATGCAAAGATAAACGCAACATCCTGACTTAGAATCAAACCCCAGTTTCTCGCCTGACAGGCAAAGGCCACTCCACTAATGAGAAAAGTACACAAAACATTACAATTGTCTATATACTCTATCCTCCACACACATTTTTCCCCCCTGACAATCTCTGATTTGGGGCTTTGTAGATCCCACAGCATCTGAGCTTTAGAAAGCAGAAAGGACCCTTCCTCCTTTCCTACCTCTTCTGCCCGCTTCAAAAACCTTTCACTTTCTTTTTTGATCCCACGAGCCACCTTGCCAGATTACACCTTTGGTCCCTTGTCCTTCAAGGTATCATGTTTTGTTTGTTTTGTTTTGTTTTTCAGAATTACAGAGCTCGTTCTCTAAAGGAAGAAATGCTTCGACTTGGGGTGTGCTTGTACGTATATGTATGTATTAGAAAATCTCTAGCACAATACTAGTGTGTGCTTGTACCTATGTGTATGTATTGGAAAATCTTTAGCAGCCTATGGATTTCTGAGGATAATGTTTGTGAATGTATAAAATGAAATCCAAAATATTAATAAAGAAATCAATATTAATGGAATAGAACCATCAACGTGTCTTTTTGTTGTTGTTAATTAACCAGATTCAGGGACTTTAGAGTAAAAACCTTTGTCCTTTCTTGATATCTTCTAGGGAACTGGCAGTTACTCTTGATCAAGTGGAAGCCCAGGGGGTCCTGAAATAGGGAAGGGTAATGGAGAAGAAAAATAAAGCGGAGGAGGGAGGGAAAAGAGAAGATCCAAGAAGGTGGGGTAAGGATATGTGGCTGAGAAAGTGATCAGATGAGGAGGCTGCGCCTGGATGATGGCTATGGGCAGATGAGTGGAGGGGAGAGAAACGAGAGCAGTTTTTTTCTTAAGAGTAGCATCAACTGCTCCTTTGAGCGAGTCTCTTCCCTCCTGGACAATTTGCACTTCTATGCAATGTAGAACTGATCTTTTTCCATGCTAACCCCATAACTCTACTCTTTTGCGAATGTTCTAGGAACCTCCGGGTCTAAGCTTTGCTTCATAGGCCGCACAGGGGACAAGACGCGCGCACAACCAAGTCCTGGTGCGTCCTGGGCACTGCTAGGTCGACGCTTCAACAGAATCGCCGACTTTGGGACGCAGTTCCTGTTTCCAGAGATTGGAAGCTGCGTGAGATCTTCAGTTCTTTCTTTCTCCGAGTCACTCTCCTCTTACGCCCCCCTTATCCACAGGCCCAATATCAAGTATGCCATTGCTTGGCTCCCATTAGGCGCTGGCCACCTGCTTGTTGGAAAGAGGGAGACCCTAAGAAGAATGGCCTCGGGGATGAACTACGTATGTTCCCCAAAGAGACGGGAGGAACATTGACAGAGGTGCTGCCGAGGAGCCGAGAGGTCTGGCCAGGTATGGGTACTTGGTAGTAGGTCTTTGGGGTCCGTGGGAGAGTGCTTGTGTTGACTTGGAGAGGCAGGTGGGAAAGGCGCTCAGCGTGTGTGAAAGGATAGTTCTGGACACGTGGACTTTCTTAGTGCTGGTGCCAGAGGGAGAGGTTAGAGCACGTGGAACGAAATGTTGTTGAAAAGAGTTGGGTGAAATGAATTGGAAAGACCTGAGGTTGCGAGTGTGTTGCGGCTGTTATGGACAAAGGGGAGGGAGGGGGGAACAAGGGAACACAGTCAGGATGGCCGAGCGGTCTAAGGCGCTGCGTTCAGGTCGCAGTCTCCCCTGGAGGCGTGGGTTCGAATCCCACTCCTGACATCTTTTTTCCTAGCCTCGGCGTTGGGGAGGAAATGGTAATGTTGTAACCATTTGCCCCGACACCAATCCCTCCTCCCCTATCCCAGTGTGATTTGAAGGGTGTCTGGAGAAACCGTGGATCATTTGAAGCCAAACTGAAGTTTTGGTAGAGCCTGGAAATTCAGAAGAGGAACGTACACATGGAAGATGGTCCTTTTGAAACTCGCGAACCTTAAAGAACAAGGTATACACAGCCTATGAAAACGAGCAAGGTTTCTATAAAGATCAAGGACACAGCTAAAGAAAACTATTCCCAACTTGCATGGGTGGTTCAGTGGTAGAATTCTCGCCTGCCACGCGGGAGGCCCGGGTTCGATTCCCGGCCCATGCAGAGGATCCTTTCTTAGGATAAGTGCGGTGAGCCTTTTGAACTACTCCAGGAAGCTCACAATCCCATTCCTTGGACGTAGTGCATTTCCTTATGACGACCATCGTCTCTACTTTCTCCCCCTAGCACTCGCTACCTCCCCTTCCCGCTCCTACCTGGCTGAGTCCAAGAGAAGCTCTTGTTTCTCCGGGTCATGAACAGCGGAAGCAATCCTACCTTCCTTGCCGCCTAAAGAACCGGACTTCTGAGAAAAGTTGTTTTGGCCGGCTCTGTTCTGACTCGTTTTCCTTGTAGGGACCATGCCCCCATTTCTTCATTCACCATACCTATTTTCCAGGACTATAGTTTGGACTGGCGAGGTTCTATTCCGGTTTTCTTACTCACTTAGGGCTTCGCTAGTCGCCCAGGGGAAATGAAGCAATAGAGTAAGGGAACAGTATAAAACACTTGCAGCTGGGGCTGTCTATACCGACTACTCCAGGGGTTCCGGGAAAGACAGCATCTCTACTAGGTGTGAGTGATCACATGTTGGCATAAAAGTTGTTTCCCTGACCGGGAATCGAACCCGGGCCGCGGCGGTGAGAGCGCCGAATCCTAACCACTAGACCACCAGGGAGGATAAGAACATTTTGTTCCTTTTCTCATTCTACAAGATACTGGATCTCTGTATTTCTTCTACGTTCTCTTCAGTCTTCTCTAGGGATCCATTGGACCCAAGTTCAGCCTCTCCATTCTCAGCCCTGAGCAGTCCCTCCGAAACGATTCCCACCACCCTGCTGTACCTCTCGCACAAGCCACATTAGTTCTACCAACACTACTAATTTCTGGCCTCGCTTGAACAAAGTACCTACAACACACAACAAGAAGATGAATCCCAAACTTCTACCTCCACCGCCATCTTTCGTCATTCCACACCCTACTACTACCTACCGCCCTTATATTTCATACTTTTTTTTTTTTTTTTTACAAAACATATGCATTGGGTTATTTTTCAACATTGACCCTTGCAAAACTTTCTGTTACAATTTTTTCCCTCCTTCCTTCCACCCCCTCCCCTAGATGGCAGGTAGTCCAATATATGCTAATTATGTTAAAATATATGACAACTCCAATATATATATATATATATATATATATACATATTTATACAGTTATCTTGCTGCATAAGAAAAATCGGATCTAAAAAGAAAAAAAAAACCTGTGAAGGAAAACAAAATGCAAGCAAACATCAACAGAAAGGTGAAAATGCTATGTTGTGGTCCATACTCAGTTCCCACAGGCCTCTCTCTGGGTATATTATGGCTTTCTTCATCACTTAACAATTGGAACTTGTTTGAATCATCTCATTGTTGAAGAGAGCCACGTCCATCAGAATCGATCATATTTTTTTT
>JAJPUD010014959.1:22756-39156 GCA_023553655.1 Myrmecobius fasciatus
TGTTGCTGTGTATAATGTTCTCCTGGTTCTGCTGATTTCACTCAGCATCAGTTCATGCAAGTCTCTCCAGGCCTCTCTGAAATCCTCCTGTTGGTCATTTCTTACAGAACAATAATATTCCATAACATTCATATACCATAATTTATTCAGCCATTCTCCAATTGATGGGCATCTTTTCAATTTCCAGTTTCTTGACACTACAAAAAGGGCTGCCACAAACATTTTTGCACATGTGGGTCCCTTTCCCTCCTTAAAAATCTCTTTGGGATATAGGCCCAGTAGAAACACTGCTGGGTCAAAGGGTATGCACTGTTTGATAACTTTTTGAGCATAGCTCCAAATTGCTCTCCAGAATGGTTGGATCCGTTCACAGTTCCACCAACAATGTATCAGTGTCCCAGTTTTCCCACATCCCCTCCAACAGCTATCATTATCATTTCCTGTCATTTTAGCCAATCTGACAGCGGTATATTGGTATCTCAGAGTTGTCTTAATTTGCATTTCTCTGATCAATAGTGACTTGGAGCGCCTTTTCATGTGACCGGAAATAGTTTCAATTTCTTCGTCTGAAAATTGTCTGTTCATATCTTTTGACCATTTGTCAATTGGAGAATGGCTTGAATTCTTATATATTTGAGTCAATTCTCTATATATTTTAGAAATGAGGCCTTTATCAGAACCTTTGGATGTAAAAATATTTTCCCAGTTTACTGCTACCCTTCTAATCTTGTCTGCACAGAATCGATCATCATATAATCTTGTTGCCGTGTACAAGGTTCGCTTGGTTCTGCTCGTTTTGCTCCGCATCAGTTCATGTAGGCTTCTCCAGGCCTCTCTGAAATCGTCCTGCTGGTCGTTTCTTACAGAACAATAATATTCATAGCATTCATATACCATAATTTATTCAGCCACTCTCCAATTGATGGGCATCCATTCAGTTTCCAGTTTCTAGCCACTACAAAAAGAGCTGCCACAAACATTTTTGCACAACACATTTCATTCTTTGGGTAGCCTCAGCTTCCTCTTTGCTCCTCTTTTGTATCTCCTCCTCTTTGCTGCAATGCTCTTCTCTTCAGAACATCTGAGAATATCTGGATGCGTTTGTACTTTGAGCTTGGCTCTCCTCTGGCTATCTGTTTCTTTTCTTTTCTGGTCACTATCAGTTCCATCACTAGTCCAGGAGTATCTCAGAAAGAGCTTAGTTGGGACCTGAGACCTGGAAGAAGGGAGTCTCATTCTCTTGGATGTGCTCAACCGTGAGAAAGTCCTTCTTTAAGTACTCCAAAACGTTTTTATCTTTGTTCATTCTGGAGCATGAGTAGCTATGGGAGGAGATATGCAGAACATAGGCGAAGATCTCAAGTCTGATCTCATTATCTCTCCCCTCAACTTTTCTAACTTTCCTAGGCACTCAAAACCTGGTACGTTAGCTGGTAACCTAAGAGTCATCTTAGACTCTTCAGTCTTTGAACCCAATCTCTCCAGTAAATTATCGATTCCAGTCTTTTCTATATTCCTAATTTCTCCCCCCCCCAAATTTTTTTTTCTCAGTGATACATCCATCAAGCTAATGCAGCCCCTAATCACCTCAAGTCTAGATATATTAGCATGCTGGAGAGCCCTCTGGGGAGCTCTTGTCTGAATCATAGTAAAATTGACAGACAGGAATCCCATGTATGGGCCAGTTTTCAGCTGGCTCATTCCATCTCTGGAGGGAATATCTTGATGGGTGAGATCCAGAAGTTTTGGGGTTTTAAAAAATTTTTATTAAAACTTTTTATTTACAAAACATATGCATGGCTAATTTTTCAATATTGACCCCCGCAAAACCTTCTGTTCCGAATTTTCCCTTCCTTCCCTCCATTCCCTTCCCTAGATGGCAGGTAGTCCAATACATGTTAAAATATATGTTAAATCCAATATATGTGTACAAAATATGTTAAATATATGTTAAATCCAATATATACAGTTTATCATTTATAGTTATACAGTTATCATACTGCAAGAGAAAAATCAGATCAAGAAGGAAGAAAAAAAAAAACCTGAGAAAAAACAAAATGCAAGCAAACAACAACAGAAAGAGTGAAAATGCTATGTTGTGATCCACAATCAGATCCCACAGACTGAGCTCTCAGTTCCATAGCTTTATCACCTACTCGCCGGCAGCGTTAAAACACTTAGCAGTTGTCAAGGAAGGTGGTCCTCCAAAAGAGAAGAGCCTAAGAGCTGAGGCGGTGAGAGATGTGGCAAAGCTGGGGCAGTTCTAGGCGGCCAGAAGGGGCAGGAGCCTTGTTGGGACTGAAGGTTTCTTTCTAGGAAGGAGAGCTGCTGCTAAGAAGCCAAGAGGGCTGGTCTCTCCTTTCCTGAGGAACTAGTGAGCCGGCTAGCGAGGACGCCTGTGGGCAGAGCTTGGGCGTAGAAACCGCACTTTACCTCTATCCTGTCCCATCCTCCGGATCTATTCAGTTGTTGGATGTTGAGTCTCAAGCTTCACTTCACATCATTTTAGTCTACCTCACACACACATCACGTCACTTCAGACCACTTCAATTGAATCACAATGGAGTATCTTAGATCTGGGGCTGTGGAGTATGAAGGAGGGCTGCTTCTTTGGTAGGCAAATAGAAAAGTGCCCTTACCCTCACGGCCTCGGAGCTTTTATTTTGGGGATGGAGCACGGATCCTGGGTACCATGAATACTGAGACGGTGATACCCTTGAACAACGTTTCCAAGAAGCCTCCCTTGGTCGGACCCTCTGAAGGTGGCTCTTTGGACGCCTTGAGGTGAAGAGGCGAAAAGGGTGAAAGAGAAAGGATGGCTGGCTGCGCAAAACATGCATTATCCTCCCCGTCGGGGAATCGAACCCCGGTCTCCCGCGTGACAGGCGGGGATACTTACCACTATACTAACGAGGAAGGTAGCAAAATAGTTATTCTTGCCCAAATTGACTGCATAAACTTCTTAGCCTCAACGGTTTTCTATTTTTATAAATTCTTTCTTGTTCACCGCTGTCTGCTTCAAATTCGCTAGCTTTCTTATTCCACCCTTTGAGTCGCTCCGCAATCTCACAGGACTCAGTGGTCCTCCCGCAAATCCTTTACTTTCTGGAATTAAAAAAGATCACCCTTGAAAGGGAGAAATTCTTCAATTTACATGTGTATGTTGATATGTTTGACCCTTCTGAAAGTCTACAGCCACTCATGAATCCCTTCTCGGGATGATGTTTTTTAATGTATAAAATTAAATCCAAAGAAGCCAATTGTATTGATATATATATATATATTAAGTTAAGTTCAGGGATATTAGGGTTATATCCTTTTCCTTTCTTGATACCTTTAAGGAGGCTGGCTGAATAAGGGAGAGACTCAAAGGAAGGTGAAAGGAAGGGGAGCAGGAGCAGGAGCACGAGAGAATGCTGCTGGCGGGAAAATGAGCCCGGGAAAGATGGGTGCTGTGAAGAAGCTGTGAAGAAGCTAGGAGGCTAGTGCGACTAGAAAGCCGGGCGGCTGAAAACTCAAGAGACAGAATCGCCCTTTCTTCTGAGCTGATTCTTTCCCTCCTGGCTAATTTTCCCTTTCTTGCATTGCTGATCTAGTAGTCTTTGTCCTTTGCCACCTCCCTCATTACCTACCGCTCCAACTTCCTCTTCTTGTAATGAACTCCTCTAACATCCACTCCCCGGGTGGAAATCCTCCCAGTGCTTCCAGGTCACTCCGGGTCTAAGCTTTACCTCACAGGCCGTACATCAACACTGCATTGTAATCCCATTTCTATGTGCCTTGGTCAAGGCTAAGCCGGCGCCTTCACAGAGGCCCTCCTGCTTTGGAAAGGCGAAGTCGAGTTTTCCCCAGGAGTTTGGAGGCGGCCTGAGAGTGGTCTTCAATTCTTTCCTCCTCTGAGATACTCGGCTCAAGCCCATTCTCCTGGCGCCTAGATGTCAATCCTCTTTCCCTGCTTTCATCCTCGGGCCGGCGCTGGGGATCTTCTCAGTGGAAAGAGGATGGCCCCAGTATAAATGGCTACCGAGGTGAAAGATATAGGTATAAGGATAAGATTCTGTAGGTCTCGGGCCTCAGTTTCCCTCCCTGTCCATGGGGGTAATTACAGTACAGTGAACAATTGTTCACCCCTGTTTTGCAGCAGCTGAATAACCCTGGAAATAAATATAACTTAAAGAACACCATCCTGGGTGGATTCTGGCCAAATCCATCAAGGACATGTTATCTATATACTGGAACTAGTTACTCCAAGAGTAAAGCTTCACTCTTGACAGACTCTGGTAGGACGGGCCCCCCTTCTGGATTCTCTCAAGAAAGGGAAGTCAGTATTGCTGGCATTTAGCCACCTTTATTCCTTGAGCTATTTAACTCATGATAGATCAATACCCAAATTGGGATCTCACCCATGTAGAGGACGCTCTGCTGGGACCCTCCTGGTCGGGACTTGCAGGGCTGTGATCCGGGATCCCCTAGTCTGAGTTCTGCAAAGTTGGTGTTTCCTGAATCGGTGATGTATTCTTTCTTTCCTCCTCTAGTCTATCTCTTTGTTTTGTACTAGTTATATTAATCATAGGACGCATTAAGTGCTTTTGTTGTAAGAACTACTGTCAATACTTGTTTTCCTTTTTATAATTCATTGTTATTAAACATTTTCGTACAACCTGGTATCTTAGGTCTTATTGTGGGAGCGAGCCATTCTGTAGAGCAAATCATAAATCTTAACCTAACAGGAGGTAAACTGCATGCGTTTCCCCAAAAGTGGGTGTAGCAGAGGCTGCCGGAGAAAGTCACACCAGGGCGGTTATGGGAAACCCTCCTGAGAAGCCCTAACACCTGCTCCCTCTCAGGAGGGTTTCTGCACCGAGAGACTGACGGGAAAGTGAGAATCGTGCGTTAAAGGATAGTTTTGGACACCTGGTCTTGTTTAGATTGTGCTGATGGCTTGATGAAAGAACAAGGGAGTGTGGAAGAAGATGGCATTTTGGAAGGACCTGAATTCGCTGAGGTCTGAGCGTGTGTTTATGTGGAGGCTCTTCCGGTGGTTAAGAGTGAGGAAACTTCTTGGTATAAAATCAGAATAGTCAAAACATCTAAGGTGATGAGGTCAGGTCTCGAACTCCTCCAGAGATTCTGCTTCAAATCCTACTTCCAATACGTATCTTTTGTCTGCCGATGTGGTCTCAAGATTGAGAAAGACGAAGCTATCCAAGACTCTCATTCCATTTTCCCCAGCTCGCTAGACTTCCTCGTGTGATGATTGTGTGTATTAAATATATGTGGAGGAGCGAGCACAATTTGGGAACCAAATTGGATTTTTCCCATAGGGTACATGGGAAAATAAATGCACACTTGGACATCGCTTCTCCTTCGACCCTTCCCACCAATATTAAGCTTCAGCTACTTACATTTAGGCTATTCATAGGCCTCCTATGGAAGAGAACGGGTAGTAACAGCAGCCAGAAGGAGGAGATGAGATGAGGAGTAAGGGAGGAAGAAGAGGGAAGGAGAAAGAAGAGGAGAAAACCTTAAGAGGGTGGATGGTGAGGAAGCCGAGGAAGATTAGGATGAGTGTATGTTACGTTCAATTGTGGGCCCAGGGTCTGTCCCACCAGAACTCTTCCTACCTTCATCAATATCAGAAGCAGCACAAAAACCATTATTACCCCTTGCATGGGTGGTTCAGTGGTAGAATTCTCGCCTGCCACGCGGGAGGCCCGGGTTCGATTCCCGGCCCATGCAAAATGGGATTTTTAGTACTTTCCGGAGTTGCCGGGCTATCCCCCGCCCACTTTGCCCCTTGCATTCCCCAGGAAGGATTACCTTGCCCGGTCTTTACCGGCATTCTCCACCTCGCTACTCCACCCCGGACACTCATCCTTAATTTGAGAAATCCAGAAAAGATGTGCTCTAGAGAAAGTTTTCCTTGTACAAAATGAATCTTTAGGGAATCGAAAGGCCATAATTTCTAGTAAATTTTGATTCTGTCCTCTCCGCTTTGCCACCAAACTTCCTCCCTTTTGGGACATTCCACGTTGTCCAGACAGACAGTCCTGAAGAATCAAAGCGATGCTTTGGGATGGGTACCATTTACTCGGATTTTTCTTCTCTCCCTGGGATTTGGTTGAACTGAAACAATACAGCAAAGTAGAGCGAGCGGGAACCATTTGCGTTGAAAATGGGCAGTTGTTTGTCCTTCGTTCTCGAAGAGCATCATGACATCAGGGAGGGAATGCCAAGACAAGCAAGTGAATTGAATTTAATTGAGAGAGGATTGCGGAAGGTCACAAGCCTCATTTTTCCCTGTAGAGCCAACTCAGTGTCAAAGTATAAGTGGGCAGAGGAGAGAAAGCAGTTGCTGATCTTGGTGGTCTCCTACTGAAATGACACATAAAAACACTTTCCCTGACCGGGAATCGAACCCGGGCCGCGGCGGTGAAAGCGCCGAATCCTAACCACTAGACCACCAGGGAAGATAGTGACTACTTCTGTCACCTTCTCAGCTCAGCACAATATTCTGCTTTCCCTGTTCTCAGTCTCTTCTGGGTTTCCTTTGGACCCGCTTCTGCCCTCTTTTCCAAATCATTCCAATTTGATGTTCCATCATCACTACCAATCGATGTTCAGGTGAACCCATTCTCCTAAGTCCTACCACCACTTGCCTCTTCTGGACAAAGCACCTCCGTGCACAATAAGAATTCAGATCCTAATTTTCACCTTTCTTGCCATTTTTCCCCACTCCATCTTGCTGCCTGCTACCCTTGTACACTTCATTCATGGGTCATTCAGCTGGACCTTTGTTCTTATGTCATGACTTTCTCTCTCTTCTGGAACTCTTAAAACTTCTGCGAACATGTCTAACACTTAGTTAATGGTGAGAAACAGGAGATCAGCAGAAAGGTTAATATTTTATAAGTAAACCTGACAATCAGCTGCATAGGGACATTTTAATTTCACATCCTCCCCTTTCTCCAATTGTACCAATTTCCAAAGAAGCCAGCATAGGTGTTATCCTAGGCTCTTCGCTCTCTCTCTCAACCCCAATCCCACCCACCCTCCAACCCTAATTAGTCTGGTGCTTGGTTTCCTTTCTTTAAGTCTCTCCCCACTCCAATCTAACTTCCTCTCTGCTGTCAAAAAGGTGTAACCATATCTCTGCCCCATTCATCCAGTGAACTTCAGTGATTCTTTGTCTCCTAGATCACATATATAATCTTTTTAAAGTCCTTCATAACTTGGTTCCTTCCAGCTTTGTCTTCTTACTCCTCATTCTCCCTAATAAATTCTGAATCATAGTAATACCAGCTTTATAACACCAGATTTGTAATATCTCAGCTGGTCTCCCACTGCAACCTCACAATAGTTTTATTTCTTCAGGATCGGCTACCAGGGATTCCTCTCCTCCTATGTCAGATCTTCTCCTCTCTCTTCTGACTTTGTACCAACTGCAGCATTCTTTTCCCTTCATAAAACCTCACATTCTATTTGTGATCCACGTGGACTTACCTTTTCACATCCAGAAATAGTTGATTCTATTACCCACTCTACATCTCAAAGCATCTCTTCTTTCTCCTCCCGATTTTCCAAGTTCTCTTCTTTTCTCCGTTCTGACAGGTGAGCCCTCCTTCCCCCCCCCCCCCCCAACTCTCCTACTTTTGTATTCTGATCCCATTCCCTCCTTTTTCTTTTGGGATCTTATCCTCTTTGTTCTAACTCTTTATTTCCATTTCTCTCCCCATGCACTGACTTATTTCTGCACTTACAGACATGCATCCTTCTTTTGCCACTGCTATTTCATCAAATGATGATATCATACCTTAACTCTTTCATAATCAAACTCCTAGACAGAATGGTCTTGACTAGTTGCCCTCCATTTCCTCACTTATCACTTACTTATGAATTCACTTTTTATTTGACTTCATAACCTATCCCTTGATTGAACATGCCTTCTCTGAAACAACTATATATCTTAACTGACTACTAAATCTGTTAAAAGTGGTTTGTTTGAGGCAGCTAGGTTGCGCAGTGGATAGTGCACCAGCCCTGAAGTCAGGAGAACCTGAGTTCAAATCTGGTCTCAGACACTCAACATTCCCTAGCTGTGTGACCCTGGGCAAGTCACTTAACCCCAATTGCCTCAGCAAAAAGCAAAAAAAAAAAAAAAAAAAAAAAAAAGTGGTTTGTTTGAGTATCAGCCCTGAAGTCAAGAGAACCTGAGTTCAAATATGACCTCAGACACTTAACAGTTGCTAGTTGTGTGACCCTGGGTAAGTCACTTAACCCGAATTGCCTCAAAAAAAAAAAAAAAAAGTGGTTTGTTTGTTTGTTTTTCCCACATTCTACCTACCCAGGGACTTCTTTGCATATAGCATATTCTGATATGTTCCCTCTACGCACTTCTCTTCCATTGCCTTCTGGAACCCTGTGATCTGTTTCTGTCCTTATTATTCTCTGACTCTGACTGCTTTTGTCTCTTTTGGTCTTTTAATCTTTCTCAGTCTGTATGAGTCATTCTCAATGACTATATTTGTGTATTTATCTGTGTCACCCTGTCTTTGTCATTCTGAGATTCTGTCTCAATCTCTTTTTGTCTCTTTATCTTTATCTGATTCTGTCTCTCCATCTGTTTGTCCACCCATCTATATCCCCTTCTCTGTTTCTCTTTTTGACTACCAATATGACTAGGTCTTTAACAGGTCAATTTTTTCCCCATAAAAACTCACATTCTACTTTTTTTTAATCCATATGGACTTTGCATTCTCATATCCAGCACCAGTTCATTCTCCTACCCACTTCACATCTTAAAAAAACCTTTTTTTTCTTTTCCAATTCTCCTCTTTGTTTTAAAAACAATTAAATTACACTGATTTTTTCTTTCTCTTAAGCCATTCTCCACTGAAAAGAAAAACAAAATCCTTTTAATGAATATGCATAATAAAGCAAAACAAATAACTGCATTGATCATGCTCTTGAATCCTTCCTCTGATTCTGTCCTTTGAAACCATCACAGTGCCTGGAATATAGAAGGCACCTAATAAATGCTTGTCTATTGATTATCAGGATCTGTGTAGCATTCTTCATCATTGTCCTTTGGAATCTTAGTTGGTTCAAGGACGCATTGATCAGAGTCTTTAAGTAATTTAAAGTTGTTTTCCTTCCTTCCTTTTTAAAAAAGGTTTACCACTATTGTTTTTTTTAAAGAATAAATTTTATATTTTCATGAAGATTTCCCTTCTCTCTTTCCCATCATCCCACCATCATTGAGAAAACAAGGAAAATAATATCCTTATTATAAACTTGCTTAGTCAAGCAAAAAAAAATTCTCTCTATGGCCAGATATAGTTTTAAAAAATCAATGTACTTCAATCTGCACTTTGAGTCCATCACCTTTCTAACTGGAAATCAGTAGCATGTTTCATTATGAGTCTTCTGCATTTGTGGTTGGTTATTGTTCTGATCAAAAGTTGGAAGTCTTTCAAAGTAAGTTATTTTTACAATATTTTTGCTGTTGAATGAATATTTTTGGGCTCTTTCCATCCTGGAACAGAGCATGAAGTACTTTCCAGGTTTTTCTGAAATCATTCCTTTCATTGTTACTTGGGGAGCAATAATATTGTATCTCATTTATACAGCATAAGTCATTCAGCTGCACTCCAATTGAGGGGCACCTTCTTAGTTGGTAGCTTCTTGTCCTGACCAAGAGATACAAATCTGAAATTTTCTTTAAAATCTGGGCAGGTATTTATGCAAACCATGTAAATGAGTTTATGAGGGCATTTTGTTAATAAGGACAAATTACTTAAATGGACTAAGCTGGACTTAGCAGCTGGTAGCATTTAGAAACAATTATGCTTTATTAGACAATGGGCAAGGGAGGATGGTGAAATCAAATTTAATTAATGTAATGTGCTTTGCCCCTGGCATTACATAAATTAATTGCACCCCTGTTGATTCTTTGATGTCCTGTTAGGTTTCAATTTTCTAATTTCAATTTTATTTATTTCAATTTAATTTTCATAATTCTGTGTAATACCAAACGCCCATCCATTTCTCACACCAGTTCAGTGGCTGGCTCAGAGCATAGAGTACAGGGCCTCCAGTCTGAAAAACCTCAGTCAACCTGAGCTCCATAAACTTATTGGATTTGTGACCCAGAGCAAGTAACATAACTTCTTTTTGACTCAACTGTAAAACTGCAAAGTGTGAGGCTGTTATACTGTATATTATAAATATAAATAATGTTATGATATGAAACAACCTCCCACAGTTGCTCTAATGATTAAATGACAAAAACATAAAATACTTACCATAGTGACTGGCACATAGTAGGTAATTCATACTTCTGTACGTTTTTTTGTTTTGTTTTTTGATTTTTAATTAGAAGGACACAGACAGGTTTTCATAAGTGATGTACTTTAATAAACCCCCTAGAAGTGAAGACCATATCACAACTGACAGAAAGATTGATATATCAAATACAAGATATAAGATCTTTTTTCTATTACTTGTTGAATCTTTAAAAGGGAACAAAGCAAGAACATCTGATTCACTAGAACACAATATTGATTTTCCAGAAAGGGGTCTGTCTCCCTAGCATATCTTAAAATTCTATAAGATTGTTGGGGAATTGAAGCAGAAAAGATTCCCTCTGTTCCATAGGGCTCTTCTGCTGCCCCAAGTATCTGGCAAGGTGTTAAATAAAGAGAAGTGTGTTCCCAAAGGTGAGGTCACCCAGAAACTCCTGCTTGCAGATGATGTTTGGTTCCTAATACCTAGAACTCTGGAAAGCCCTCTCATAAGATTCCACTGAGTACAGATTTAGGTTAATCCGTGAGCATCCAAAATACAACAGAACTAAACTAAACCAAATTAAAACCTATTGTATGAAAAACATTTAATGATTCAAGCCAAGATAGGACATTAAATATGGTAGACACATTATAGAATGGATTCGTAAGGGCGTGTGTATGTGTTAAGGGTGTAATGAAGCAAACCTGAATATACATCAGTTTTTGTATTCTGTCTACTGAAAACATATAAGGATTTCGGATCAGAATGGAAAAGGGACCCAGATGCAATCAAAGCATTGTTGAAATTGGAGATGAACAAGTATGCAGAAAGGCTGCTTGGGTTGGTAGGCTTGTTTGATTATCACTTTCGGAAGGCCTGTCACGATGCTTGAGGATAAACTCTATCCCTTGGTCAGTCCCCTCCAAAATAAAAGTTCTTAGGACATACAGACAGGGATTTTTTCCTGTTCATCCATCAGACTCAGTCCTGGAAGGCCACACCTGCACTTATTGGCACTCCGTTGTATTCAATTGAAGTGAAATACAGCCAAGGGAGGTGGTGATTGAATACGCCCAGAGGCCCCTAAGGAGGTAAGACCTGAAGAAAGTCCAAAAAGTAATGTGCGTTGGCCGGGAATCGAACCCGGGTCAACTGCTTGGAAGGCAGCTATGCTCACCACTATACCACCAACGCCAAGAGACTGTGAAAGCTTGTTTTATGCCGGCTCAGAACCCTAGTTTTTCTCCGCTGATTCTCCATCTGGGCCCAGCACAAGAGTCCTGCCTATGGATACCTTCGCTAGCTTTTCTCTTGCTCCACGCACGCGCCGGTGGCTAGCCCAGAGCTCTCCTTGGCTCCTTGGCAATAGTTCTCTTTGCTTGAAGCTTTCAGCTCCTACATGGCTCCTACCAGTTCTGCCAGAGATGTGGTACTTGTGCTACCCCATTCAACCACACGCTTCTTTGTCCCGATGTGCCGGAGCCTCGGCTCCCAAGTTTGGGCCACAGTCGGAGACCATTCCTCCTAGAGATTAGAGATCCGCAGCCGCACAGAAAGTCGAGACTGGTGCCAAAGTGGACGGTGCGACCTCAGAAACCTGAGCCTAGCACCGAACCCCCACTGACAGGCCCGCTGAAGTCCGCCAGATTACCAGAGGGAATGAACAGAGAGCTGGGCTCCTGTGTTCTGGGCCAAAGATCACGATCACGCCGGGACCAGATTGTGATCTCAGTGGTTTGGGTCACATCTCTTCTCCCATATGTTTTGTCCGAATCCTACACAGGCCTTCCCGCACGGTCAGCGGCCCTCTACTTTGACATGATATTCTATTGCTCCCACTTTGCGATCGGGTTGTGGAGGCGCATATTTGCGTGTGTGACACTGAGTGTTTGGGGATGTTGGCTACGTGTGTCCTGTAAGCAAGATCGCGTGTATTCCTGGACTGGGCACTGGGGTGAGAGCTCTCACTGAAGTCCTCTCACCTAGTCTAAGTACTAGGGCGCCATTGCTTGCGACCAACTCCTGGGCGCTGGCCTCGGGCAGCCTCTTGCACCTTTTCGGCTTGAGCAAACCCAGAAACTGAAATTAGGTCCCGAGTTCTGGTTCTGTACTCTGGTTTCAATTTAGGTTTGGAGCCACGAGATTGGGCAAGAAGGGAATACGGCGACCACAGTTACTAGTCGACGGAAACGGAGAGTTCTTCGGAAGCCTGAGGTTGGGGTGGGCGCCCTATTGTATTGAGCGTTTGACAAATAACTCTGGGGAAATGGAACGGGAAAACACTGAACCGCTGGTGCCACAAAGGTATCTTTTGCACTTGGAGGGAACTTTAGGTTGTCCGGAGTTGGGTAGTGTGCTCAAATGACGTAAAAGAGACCACTTACTCCCCGTCGGGGAATCGAACCCCGGCCTCCCGCGTGACAGGCGGGGATACTGACCACTATACTAACGAGGAACCTGTGTAGCCACAGGTTTCTATCTCCAGCCCTAGCCCTAAAAATACGTTTTCCATTTGGTTGACAATTTCTGTTTTAAGGATTCTTTGAGGATCATGGCTCCAGAGCAATACCTCCGCTGCCTGCCTAACTCACACCATTCTCACTCTCAGTCGGATCCTTGAGTCACCCCCGCACTCCTTTCTCGATCTTGTTTTTCAGGACGTCCATCCTTTCCCGGAATTAAAGAGACTGGTTTCCAAAAGAATTCTTACCGTGCTTTAGTGTGTCTCCGTCTCCCCCTCCCCCTCCAACCTCCCTTTCCCCCCTCCCCTCCCCCTTCCTTTCCCCCCCTCCTATTCTCCTCCCCCCTCCTTCTCTTCCCCTCTTCCCCTCCTTCTCTTCCCCTCTTCCCCCCCTCTCCCTTTCTCTCCTTCTCCCTCTCCCTCTCCCTCTTTTTCTCCCTCTCCCTCTCCCTCATTTCCTCTGCATTGTTGATCTGGTCTTCCAGGGAATCCCCCTTATTACCTGCCCCCTCCCTCTTTTTTTGAAATGGTCCTCCTCAGCACTCTCTCCACAGATGGAAATTAAGCTGGTCCGGATCTAAACTTTGCTTCACAGGCCTCACGATCAACTTGACCATTTTACGCTTATTCCCCGCTGGCATCTGATATTTCTAGGTTGGCGCCTCCAATGGAGATCTTCCAGCTTTGGGACCAATTCCCTGGCAAAGTGTCCTCAGGAGACTGGACGCTGCGTAAGCACAGATCTCTAGTTTTTTCGTTCTCTGGGTCGCTCTCCTTCCCTCACTCCCATCCCTCTTTTATCCTTAGCTCCTTCGTAGAGGGAACTATTGCTTGCCTCCCCTAATGCTCCGGAGACCTGCTTGTTGGCAAAATGGCGCTTTCTAGGACCATTTTAGATTTTCGTCTTGAGGTTGCATGTATTCCCTAAAGAGACAGGCTGCTGGGGATCAACTACGCAGGTGGAGGAAGACGAGGTGAGTTGCAGTGCAGCGTAGCTGGAGGCTCTGAAAGGGTCCAATGAGGGTGATTTGTTGTGGTTCAGATCTTTGCCCTGGGGGGATGGTCTATGTGTTGGCCTGGAGAGGCTGGTGAAAAGGCGCGTATTGTAAAGGGAAGGATAGGTCCGGACACATGGACTTTCTTAGACAGTGTTAGTGCCAGAGGGAGAAATCAAATTGAATGAAAAGAGCCGAATGAAGTGAATTAGATTGCCCCGGCAAGTGGCTATATTACCGCTGATATCATCAGAAAGGAGGGAGGGGTAATTCAGGAGGAGAGTCAGGATGGCCGAGCGGTCTAAGGCGCTGCGTTCAGGTCGCAGTCTCCCCTGGAGGCGTGGGTTCGAATCCCACTCCTGACATAAATTGCTTTTAGCTTCCTACTCCTTGAGGGTGCTCCCCTCCCAAATTGATTTTTTTAAAAAGCTAGGTAAGAGGCTCTTCTCGGTTTCATTTTTTCCTTTTGGCACCAACACCGTGCAAGAAAGTCCATGTGTCTGTCACAAGTTTCCCAGTGTCTGTCACAAGTTTCCCAGTGTCCATAGGGATTAGAGACGTCACTGACCAACAAAAGTCCTGCAAGTGATTTCAGTGGGAGATTTCTCATCTGTCACGTGGGAGGTCCAGATTCCATTCCTGTTTTATGTGGAAGAAAGATTTTAACATAAATTCCATCCAAAAAATGTCTAACTGCCTGTGCCCACTTTTTGAACAGCTCCCCTCACAACGCTTGAATCCCCAGGGGAGGGATTTCCTTTCCTTTTCTATTTTCCGTGTCTATTTTCTTTTGCTTCACAGACCACCTCTTACTTTTTGGAGACCAGAGTAGATCCAACTTTGAGAAGGGTTTGGGATGGGAGTGAAGAATGATGTAGAGGTTTGCATGGGTGGTTCAGTGGTAGAATTCTCGCCTGCCACGCGGGAGGCCCGGGTTCGATTCCCGGCCCATGCAAAATGAAAATTTTGGGGGGGAAAAACCCCCTTTTGGACCCCCTCAACTTAAGATAAATAAGATGCCGACATTTAGGAAGCAGCCTAAGTCTCTTTCTCTCTCTTGTTCTTCCTGCTCATACCAGCATAACTCTTCCTCTTCCCTTTTTGCTCATATCTTGAAGAGACTAGAGAATCCTTTGGCAAAACTTGACCTTGGTGCTACTGGGATCTGTATTTCTTTCTCACTCGGATTGGGTGAGACTCCAGAAACTAATTCCCTGGCCGGGAATCGAACACCGGGCCGCGGCGGTGAGAGCGCCGAATCCTAACCACTAGACCACCAGGGAACCATCTGCTGGTTTTTTTGCACAACCTGAGAGTCGCTTTTTGCATCATTCTTTTCACTTGCTGTTCCATTGTGACCACTAACCAAATCAACCTATCTAGTTGCTCCTCCTCCACACTCCAGTCTTTCCCCCTAAATACCACACCCCCTTCCTCCAATGAACTGAAAATGTAACAACTATCCCCTATCTTTTCCTTACATCTTTTCATTCCATCCCTTTCCTCCTTTTACTTACAGGGTTTCTTCAGCTGACCCTATGTTCCTATGCTACGCTTTTTTGTCTCTTCAGATTCTCTGCAGATACCTAGATGTTTTTGGACGACCTCTTCTTCTGGTTAAGAAACAATCCATTTGACTACGTTCTCCCAGTTTCTTTTCTTTCAGTAAATATCAATTTCATCAATGTGCCAGGAAGAATTCAGAAAGAACCTGGATGGTCCTGAGCCAACCAAGTCCAACCAAGCCAACCAACTGAAGGAGAAAGTCTTAGTCTACTGAATGTGTTTAACTGTGAGAAAATCGCTCTCCAATTCAGAGAATTCCCCTTCAAAATCCTCCAAATTATCTCACTTGTCTTCATTCTGGAGAGTGTGCAACTACAATTCCAAACTCAGGGAGGGAAGGAAGGGGGACAGACTGAGGAGCATGGGTAAAGCCCAGTGTTCTGTCTCACTTTATAGAAGCTCAAGACTTAAGATCCCTTCCTTTAATTATCATCCATATGAAGATAACTCCTAGTTTTTCTTTTAACATTTTTTTCTTCAATTACATGTAAATATATATTTTTAATATTTATTCTTCAAAATTTTGCGTTCTAAATCTTCTCCATCACATCCCTCACCTCTCCTTGAGAAGGTAAGCAATTTAATGGAGATTATACTTGTGCATTCATACAAGCATATTTCTGTATTAACCCTGTTGCAAAAGAAACGCAGATCAACTGCCTGTCCCCAAGCCCAAGAGGAGAAAAAAAAAAATTTTTTAAAGCATGTTTCTTCTTAACTGGAAACTGAATGGATGCCCATCAATTGGAGAATGGCTGAATATGGTATATGAATGTCATGGAATATTATTGTTCTGTAAGAAACGACCAACAAGAAGATTTCAGAGAGGCCCTGGAGAGACTTGCATGAACTGATGCTGAGTGAGAGCAGAAACAGGAGATCATTATACATGGCAACAACAATACTATATGATCATCAACTCTGATGGACGTGGCTCTCTTCAACAATGAGATGTTTCAAACCAGTTCCAGTTGTTCAGTGATGAAGAAAGCCATATACACCCTGTGGGATATGAGTCTGGACCACAACATAGCATTTTCACACTCTCTATTGATGTTTGCTTATATTATGTTTTCCTTCTCAGTTTTTTT
>JAJPUD010014960.1:0-18462 GCA_023553655.1 Myrmecobius fasciatus
CACAGTGCCTGGCACATGATGGGTGCTTAATAAATGCTCACTGACTGTCTCTACCTTTCTTACTTAGCACAGTGCCTAGCACATAATGAGCACTTGCTTATTGACCTAGTTTAACTTGAACTTTAAAGCAGTAGTTCAGAGTTGATACCAACTCTAAAAGCCAGAGTTTCAGAGAAGAAAACAATTTTTATTGGTAGAGGGATTTTCTTCATCCCTGTATCACTGAAATAGCAGATTTAGTGCCTACTTCTACTCATATGTAAGGGGGAAAGAAGTAGCCAAATGCAGGCAGTGAAAACAATCTGAGGGTCCAACTGGAGCCCTGCTTTCATTTTTTCCTGGATTTTACAGGCTTAAATTTAAAACATTGATGGTATTTTTGGGCAGCTTGCTGTCTCCAAAGTAATAATTTTAAAGCGGATGTCTCTCTTTGCAAACCTGCGTGGTGTGTAAGGAAGCCCTAATGAAAATTTGATTTGTTTTCTACCATAGTAAGTTTGGTGATGCTCCCCTTTCCATTTTTCCTGCCCATCTCTCTGTTTGCCCATTGCCAGGGAATTTATCTGCATTCAGCATTAACCGTAGCAAGGTGGAAGCCAAAATGTTGTTTATATATTTATATGTGTGTATGCAGAAATGCTGAACAAAGAGAAAATGATGGGCAGACACTCACTCGGAAGACCAATAATAACCCTCTGTTCTTTCCCTTTCCGACAGCAACCACTGGAGAGGAAAGATAGCCAAAACAGCTCTCAGCATAGCGTCTCCAGCCACCGGAGCGGACACACGGCTTCCCCTAGCCATAGCACACAGGCGCTGCCCGACTTCCCTCCCGCTGAGGCCCCAGCAGCAGACCAAATAGACAGCTCTGGACAGAAAAAGCCAGATCCCTTCAAAATCTGGGCTCAGTCCAGGAGCATGTATGAAAGCCGACGTGAGTACCGAGCGCATCCCTCTGTTTGTGGTCCTGGTGGCCGTGGGTCTGTTGCTTGACGGCCCAGGTGCCCAACTTCCCCCTCTCCACTATTTATTGAAAATATAGGGTTTTCAGTTTGCTAAATGGATGCATGTAAGTTAGGTATGGAGTTAAATGCTGCCAAGATCAGCAAGTCGAATCTGCCGGACGTTTATAAAGACTCAATTATGTCTTCTGTTCAAAAGAGAGAGAGAGAGAAATTGATGATGCTCAAAAAAAAAAGAGCCTGGATGAAAATGGATTTGTCCCCCCTTCAGTTAAAAGAACCTGAAGATAAGAGATGCTGTCTCATTAATTCCTTCTTGAGTGGAGATTACCGCCTGCCCTGAGCTCAGAAACTCTTCTTGTGCAGTAGCTGTGCTATACAATAGGACATAAATGTGATTGGCTTAGATTGCAAAGATAATGGGAAGAAATTAAATGCTTTCTTAGCGCCTTCTTGATTTTTCAAAATGCGAGGAGATTTTAGGCCATTATCTATTCTTCTAATCATCCCCTAAACCAGTAGCTACAGTAAGTAGCTTTTGCTTTCATTATTTACAAGGGTGTTTGGTGTGGCGCTGTGGCCTTAGCTTGTCCCCGTGTACCAGGAAGGAAGCAGACCCACACGCTGGAGATGCTGGAGGATTTTTAACAAGGTCACGGGCTCTGCTGCCTAACTCTAATTTCTCTTGTCATTACAAAGCAATTTGCAAAGAATATTAATCAGAAAGAGGCGTCATTTTGGGTAGGAATGAGAAGATAACCTAAAAAGCCTAAGAAGGGGCTGTTCAATTAGTTCTCCTTGATCTAACTGGGAGTTAGATCTGAAGTGAGAATAAAATTCCAAATTCTCACCTTAGCCGGTTAGGGAAAGTCCTGTTGTAGATCCGGGACCAAAAAGCGGATGCTGCTAATATCCTTCCCCAGTTTCTAGTTACAGGGTAGTTGGATAAAGAAAGGCAGAGAGAAACTAGCTGTTTTCCTTCCCCCCAGAGACACAATGGAGGGCACTCAGGTTGGACTCAGGGGAGCTGGATTCCAATTCAGCCTCTGCCATTTAATACCTTTGCCATCTTGGCTGATTGTGACCTCACTGGACCTTTTTTTCCCTCATCTATAGAATGAAGGGGTTGAATGAGATGGCCCCTGAGGGGACCCCAAATCCTAGGAGCCACTTTTTAGACAATGCCTTAAGAGAAATGGGCTTAGTTGTGGACCTGGGAGAGGAAGGCAGAAATACCCTGGAGATTTCTTCATAATCACAGTGCCGATAAGTAGGCTTCCCACCTGAGCATGGGTACAGTGTGTCCCTTTGCTCCAGAGCTTAGCTTCCTCTTTTCTGAAACCAGAGGAGAATCAAAATAGGAGGTGACTAGTCCTGTCTCTACGAGCAGATTATTCCTTTGTTCTTAGGACCAGATGTCCATAGCGCTGTTTGGCAAAGCAAGATGATCTTAAAACTCTGGCTCTTCAGGGTCCAGGAGTCAGGAGTGGGTGTCTCAGAATTCTCTTCCCCCTAATTCTTTCTTCTGGGGACAATTAAGTTCCATTGTCAGTTTTCACAGTGACCATTCTTAAATCTCAATAATCTTTCTTATTCAAAAAATTTGAAACGATTGGGATAGCTAGGAGGTGCAGTCAATAAAGCACCAGCCCTGAAGTCAGGAGGATCAGAGTTCAAATCTGATCTCCGAAGCTTAACATTTCCTCTCTGTGTGACCTTGGGCAAGTCACTTAACCCCAGTTGCCTCAGCAAAAAAAATAAAAATAAAATAAAATTATCAAGAAGTGAAAGATGCTGACCAGAATGAGGATGCTGTTGTTCCTCTGTGGTAACAATGACATGGGGAAATGAGACTACTATTGAGTCCCAAGGCCAAGAAAACAGAAGTGTCATAGACAGCTCAACACAGTGCATTGAACACTCTATATGGTGATGTCTGATATTTTGACTCTGACACATATCCAGCCTTCCCAAAGCAAGCTGGACAGTTGCACTGTCAATATTTTGATTGCAATTGCCTTGAGGACTTTCCACTGACCTATTGATTGGGGCTTTTAAATCTCCTACAAAATGCACAAGAATTGCTTTTGTGCAACTGTGATAGTAAAATTTCTCTTCTTGGAAATAATAGTAATGAAAGAATATGAAGGTCGTTGTATGTAGGAAAAGTAAAGTAACACAGAGGATGACCAAGGGTAAATAGAATGATGACCTGAGATTCAGGAGCTATGGGATTAAGTCCTTCAGATGTTTCTTAGCAGTGTGATCCTATAGATCCTCTGGATCTATAAGATGCAGAGAAGATACCAGCCTCTACTGGTAAAGGGAGCTGAGTTCCCATATCAGTGGAATCATAGACCCACTTCCCATCCCTTTAATTATTATATCTCAGAGTTGAGAGAAATGGGCTTCCAGACCTTAAAACTGCACATAATGCAAGTTCTTTTTATCATCAAGATTTTGATAAATAGAAAATCGTATTTGATTTTCAGTAGTACTGTTGTGTCAATGAAATAAGTCAAAATCATGGAAGTTGAGAGTTGGAACTGCCACCGAGTCAAAAGCATGATCAACAAAGGCTGCCCACAACATTCCCAACAAATAGATGTGCATTCTCTGCATGAAGACATCCAGTGGAGAGGAGCCCACCACCTTCCACTTTCTCATGGTGCTACCTGTTAACAGGTTGCCTCCTTGCCACTTCCACCCAATGCTTTTACCCCCATAGGAACAAACAAAACAAGCTAATCCTTCTTTTCTATCTACCCTTCACATGTTTGAAGATAGCCATTGTTTCTCTAACCCTCATCCTTTCCCAAAGTCTTTTTCAAACCGAATATCCACGTGTTCCCTCGGCAGATCATCCTAGGTCAGTGGCTCAGATATCCACAGTGAGATGAAGATAAGAGATTCCTCTTTGATTTCAGTACCAGAAAGCTTTCCAGTGACTACTCTGTTCAGTCAGTCAGCATTGAGCTGAAGCACTTAGAGGAAAGGTTCAAGGAGTAGTCATCTCACTATTACTTCAGTTTCCTCATTAATTGTACCTCCCCTTTTCAAGGGGACTCTACTTTCAGTTGAATGACTCTACTTCAATTGAGATGGAGCTCTTGTTTCCCTGACCTCATTTCTGGTCTGTAAACTACACAGGCTTGGATGTACATCTGTATATGCTCCACTCAGAAAGGAAATTGTGCTGTGAAGTGCTGGCAGTGAGCCAAGTGGATTGATATAGTTTATTTTTGTTTAAGAGTTCGCAATTCCAGTGTCATTAAAAAAAATTAAAATAAAATCCTAACATAGTGTAGAGGAAAGAGTGCTGAACTTGAGGTCTGAGGACATGGGTTGGAATCCTACTCTTGTACCTTCCTATCTGAATCAGCTTG
Organism: Myrmecobius fasciatus; assembly: GCA_023553655.1. Lineage (NCBI taxonomy): Eukaryota > Metazoa > Chordata > Mammalia > Dasyuromorphia > Myrmecobiidae > Myrmecobius > Myrmecobius fasciatus. The sequence continues at coordinate 4,349 of JAJPUD010014960.1, forward strand.
ATCCTCAGTTTTTTTTCTTCCGTAAAATAAGATTACATGGCTTTCTTAAGCAAAATCCCATTTTGTGGTCCTATGATCTAGAAATGACTCCCATTAAAACTTGGGATCTAGGTACTTCTCTATTAGAAAGAAATTAATAAGACCTTGTCATTAACAGCTTCCTTTTCTCTTGAACTTGTGTCAATGACAGTAAGTAAGGTTCCATTTTGGAGTTAACAATGCTAATCTAATGTTCACCTCAATTTCTTTGCAGCCCTTAAAAAATAGTGGTTAAAAAACAAAAGAATATTCCTTTCTTACTTAGTGATCAGAGGCTAAATCTTTAGGTGATAATGACAGCTTAACTGATACTTGGGTTCCATGATGAGATTTATTTATTAGAGTAAGGACCACCCGTCACTTACCAAAATTGAATAGTTTTTGTCATTTTAAAAAATCCTACCAGTGAAAAGATCTTGATCTAATTTTCTGATCCAAGGCAAGAGAAGCTTATTAAGCATATGCTATGAGATAAAAAGACTAAATGATAAATATTCCCTGTCTCCCACAAGCTTCTAGTTGACTTGGGAAATACTACCTTGACTGAATGTGGTTCCATATCTGCCATCCCTTTTCAGCATGCCTTGATTATGGACTCAGTTTGGATCTCCTGGGTTTGACCATTTCCCCTTCTTTCTCCCCCCACAATTCCCAGACACTTAAAATGTGCGAAGCACTCTACATGAAATAAGATATTTGCTACAATAGTGCAGTCATTGTAACACATCATCCCTCTCTCTGTTGAGAATTTACTTTATAAGATGCCTTTCTACATTTCATTTTATTATTAAAGTTAGCTTGAAGATTAACACAATCTGCTATCACATTTTCTCACATGGCCTGGGTGCTTTGCAAAATTCCATATCCTACATATGGCCATCTGTCAAAACAGCAGTGACAGAATGAATTAATCTGAATTGCAGATGTGTTAATGAATCCCTTTGAAGAGCTTAAATGTTTAATTAAAAGTAAAGATGAGCACTATAAAGCAATTTTGGAAATCTTTTTGAAAAAAAAATGGGCTGTCTCTTTAGTATTTGGGCTCCATTTCTAATCCTATACCGATTTTGTCAATTCCTCTTAGAAAACAAAATTGGGACTATTTCAAATAAATGTGCCTTTTTTGTTTGTTTATTTGAATGTTTGCTTTTAATATCACTTGAAAAACAGCCCATATCAAATGTCTGGTTACTAAACTTTGCCTTGAGACAAAGTAGTTAAGAAGGAAAATGCTTTAAGCCCTCATATTAACAAAATACTGTAATCATGCTCAGACCCAGGAGACCCATGCCTACAGGTGGAGAATTGCTGAATTCACTCCTATAAGATGCTGTAATGTCTTTTACATCTGTTACCTATTGCTAGTTATAGAGTAAACCAAATCTGCAGCATTCACCGGGTTTCCACAATCAAGAGTTCACTAAAAGAGACATTGTCCTGAGAGAGAGTTCCCATCCAACAGGTATTTGAGATTTTCTGCTCTAGCTCAACATTCTCTCAGGGAATACAATCAAGTACAAATGAAAGAAATCTATTGTTTTAATCTTTTTTTTTTTTTTTTTTTTTTTTTTTTTTTTTTTTTTTTTTTTTTTGCTTTTTGCTGAGGCAATTGAGGTTAAGTGACTTGCCCAAGGTCACACAACTAGGGAATGTTAAGTGTCTGAGACCAAATTTGAACTCAGGTCCTCCTGACTTCAGGCAGGGCTGGTACTCTATCCACTGCGCCACCTAGCTGCCTCTATTGTTTTAATCTATTGAGAAATTGTGATTGCACATAAAAGATACTTCCAACACAGCCAAACAAACCCCCTTGCAAAATATATTTTCTAAGAAAGTATACCTATAAACAAGTCTATTTTAAGAGACTTTTAAAAAATTAGATGAACTTTAGAAAAATCACGCATTGATTAAAATTGAATTATTTAGAAATATAAAATTTGGAACATAGGATGACCTGCATTGTTTCATGGTATTGTTAATGGCGTGATTGTAAATTCTTGTTTTTTCCCCTTCCTACATCTGGAAGAAAATACATACATACAAACACCCACATACATCGTACACCGGGAGATAAATTCTAGGATTTCTTTTCAAATTAATTCAGTGTCATCAAAGTTATTTAACATTCTACGTAGCTATGACCTTTACCGTGCTATGTATGAAAATTGAACTGCATGTTCCCTTTATCAATCAAAATTAAATTAAAATGAACTTCAAAGAAAGCAGATACATTAAGTTTTGCAAAACTGTAAAATTAATATTACAGCTATGTCACCTTCGCCTGCATCGGGATTGAGCAAGGGGGAAAGAGAGAGAGAAATCAATTCCACGAATTTTGGAGAATGTAAGAGTAAGAACAAGTTGAAAACCTTTATTTCTGTATTGTCTTGCATCCTGTTTGATGTTCCCACTATCTTGCATTGGGGAGGAAGTTGAGTGACTTGGGGAAAAGAAGGGAAGGAAAGAACACCAAAAGTAATTAGGGGATGCGTATGCCTTGGATCTCATTGACAAATTAAGGGACCAGAGGCAAGAGTTGTCAATATGGTGCACATCTCTCTGCTCTCTAAAGTGACTGTATCACATATCTGTATGGATGGAAGTACCTGCTCTGGGCTACTTCCCCTGAGCTGGTCATTCCAGTCCTTCTCATTACCAAAGGAAGTCTTTTCATGGCTTTTTCTGAATTTTAGGGTTGCAAAATCACATGTTTAGTCTTTGGGTCATCCCTCTCAACAAGGACTTTTTAAAAAATGAAACTTTGATCACCTTTTCATTAGCATTGGCTAAATGTAATGGTCAAGAGAGACATGATTATTAGTTCAAGCAATTATTAAGCATTTACTATGTACCAGGCATTGGGGATACCAAGACTAAAGGAAAAATAATCTTTTTCCCAGAAGGAACCTATGATCTACCCCAGAGAGGTGGCAGATATACTTACAGGTACATTCAAAGTAGATAGAAGGTGATTTTTGGGGAAAGGTGGTAGTCTCCAATGGGATTAGGAAACTCCTGAAACAGGAGGTGGTAGTTGAGCTGTGCTTCTAAGAAAATTGGAGATTCTGGGAAACTACAGTGAAGAAATATATTCAAGTGATGAAGGGTAATAGGTACCAACACAGGAGATAAAGGGGCTTTTATGATGTGGGGAGAGGAGCAATATGCAAGAAAACCGGAAATTAGAGTTTAGGGTCCACTTGTAAAGGATGTGAAATGCCAAATTGGGGGATTTCTATCTGATTCTAGAGGCCCTAGGGAGCCACTGGAGTTCACTGAAGAGGAGCATGACCTGATCAGACTCGTTCTTTAGAAAAATCAGTTCAGTTAGCTATGTGTTAGATGGATTAGTGAGGGATTCTGTCTTTAGAAGCCCTCCTTGGACCTTTAAGAAATAGAGAAGAGATTTGGGTGATGACTCTGTCCTCCCTTTTTTGGTTTGGAAGGAGAAGGGAAGAGAAGTGAATGGTTGCATTAAAGAAGGAGGGACACCAGCTGTGGAATCAAGAGAATCAGTTAAATCCTCATTTCTGCCATTTATGATCTGTTGAGTGGCCAAAGACAATCATTTAAGTTGTTGAAAACTCAGTTTCCTCCTAGGATAGAGTGAGGGAGCTTTAAGTCTCTCTCTTTAGAACTCATCCTCATCTGTAAAATGAGGAACAGATAATTAAGACACTCTTGGACGTCAAATGCCAAATAGCTCCATGTTTTCCTGCATCCTGGTGCTTTGGGTACATGAATTTTCATTATTCATAAATAATATTGTCCCAAATCTGCATATGCATTACTCCATCCCTTCATTTACTGGAATGAATCTGTAGGCTGGGAGTGTTGGCAACACAAGCTTGACAGTGGGATCTTGAGTCACTTGACTAATTGGCTCCCTCATGTACATTTGGCTAAATTCAGCCCCTGGAGAAGCTTATTGTTGGAGCTATGGAAAAAGCCCTGAAAGATTACTTGACAATGAGTCTGTCCCCCGATGTTTTGTGTTTGTGTTTGTTTCCATCTTTCTTGTTCTCTGCGTTGATCATTCCTGTTATCATTTGAGCATTTCTTGTTTCACTGAAAGTTTTTGATGCAAACTTAGCTTTTTAAGTTAAGATTTTTCAATAATGTCAAACTTTTTTTTTTTTACTCTGGTCTAAATCACATGGTAAGCCAAGGTCTCTGCTTCTCCTATTATGGGATCCAATTCCTTCATGAGAATCACTGGGCAAAGTGGTCACACATCTGGTGTCACAATAACGTGGTCAAATGGTCACGTGTTAAAAGATGCTAAGGACGTGGATCCCGACTGAAGGTCTCTATAGAAACCAGTGTCTGTCTCACAGATGAAACTTGACCTTGGGTTTAGCTAGATCCTTTCCAGAAACTCAATAATGCTCTAGATAGCTTCCAGAGTATATAGTTTGGTTATATTCATAAAACAGAAAGATATACATCTTCCTAATTGTTGTCAGAGCTAGGCTATTACCACAAACTTCCCAATGAGCTGGTGTGAATGTAAAAATATTGCTGTCATCTTCGCATGCTTAAGACAATATTATTCTCTAATTGTACTTATAATAGTCTCATGCTGGAGCTTCGGTTTATGTTCCTTAGAGGTTTCTAGCTTAGTCCTTTCAATTAAAATAAAAAGGCATTTAAAAAACCCCACAAAAACACAGGTAAATCCTTAGTATTAAAATGGCTCAGGCAAAAATTTCAGATCCAAACACTTAAAATTGCCTCCCAAATTCATATTTCATTTTAAACTCTATAGTGAGTCATTGAAAGGGGAGTATCTAAAACCAACTTTTAAGATTCAGCTGCCTTCCCTGTGTCTCCCAATGCCCTCTCCTGCTATCTACCACAATTCTCAGACTGGAATGGACCACACTGAATTCTCCTGGATCTCAAATACCCTGGGCATGCAATTCAGTTAAAGCAGCTTAAAAATAGGGGATGTGTGTGTGTGTACATATATATGGAGAGACACACACAGAGACAGAGAAAGGTATAGAGATAGAAATATGCACACACACGTACCCTGATGTGTGTATATATGCATATATGTGTATATATAAAATCATAAATTTATTTAGATACATGCACATACAAACACATATATCCTGACATGTATGTGGTATAAATTTATTTAGAAGAATCAATCAATAGATTCTCTTGGAGTTTCACTACAATATAATGAGACCACTCTCCATTCCCTCCCCCCAAAAGGCTTTATTGTCTAGGCTACACAGCATGCTATGAATGCTTTAAAGGATGAAATTGTAAATCAGTAGAAACAGGGTTCCATCCTTTGGTTGGAGCATAAATGGTATCTGTAGAACAAGAAGAAGGGAGTTAAGTTTTATTTTGTAGAAGCTGATTTCCCCAAAGCAAACGATTCAGCACCTTTTCATCCCCCCCTTCCCTCCTCTGTCATTAATTTTTAGTAGTGAGGTTAAAAACATGAGCGGTACTAAAAGGCGATGCTGCTCTCTACTCATTCAAGGTTAACCTGACGAATTACCGCAGAGATCACGCTGGACATGCAAATCGCTAACCAGAGGATTGCTTTCATTGGACTTCAGGGCCACTTTTAGATTTGATGCTTATGTCATGATTGGAATTCCATCCTTTCCCAGGATTTCAGAGGACGTCCGTATGTCATCCAGCAGAAGCTCATTGATAATGTTTTCAGTATCTCTTACTTAATCCAATAATCCATCTTTGCAAAAGTGGCCACCGCTGAATACAAATTTTTACACAATGGCCCTTGATTGCCTATGGAAAAGAGAGTGTTTCCATATTTGTTTGGGATTTTTGTTTGTTTTCTAATAATTTGACACTCTCATCAGAAGGCAAGTACTTTGACTAGCTTCTGAATTGTAAAATATCACTGATAATGGGTAATAAAAAAATCCATATAGAATTTTAAATGCACTAATTAAGACTTTACTAGGTACTCTGACTATCCAGTTGATGCTCTTCTTTTAAATTACAGCCAACTCTGAGTAGCTAAAGATTTAATGATCTCCTAACCCTCTTCCCAGCAATACTGACTTCAGAGAGCAAGAGAGAGAAAGTGTATTGAGTAAAAGAATTGAAGCAGAATAAAAGCTTTGCAGAGAAATATTTGTTTGTTTAGTTTGATTAGCAATACCTAACTTGGACCCGTCCATTAAAAAAGGATATGAGCAAGACCACATTAACTCTTTTGCTGAGAACCCGCATGCTTCCTTTCATCCATAAGCCTTCATTGATTCACAGTCACTCCATTTCTCTTCTGCTTCTGCATTGCCAAGCTTTAATCTATTCAAGTGCCATCCTTGTTAGTCATGTAATTTTATTCACCTTTGGATAGAGGAAAGTTGAGAAGCAGCTTAAAAGCACAACTCCTTTTTATCAATATAAATAATCTCTCTCCCTTCTCTGTCTGTCCTCTGTCTCTGTCTCTCTCTGCTCGGCTTCTCTCTGTCTTTCTCTGTGTCTCTCTCTGTCTCTCTCGTCCTCTTCCTTTCTTCCTCCCTCCCTTTTTCTTTTTCTCTCTCTCTGTACTGCAGTTCCAGATTTCCAAGAACAAGATATATTCCTATGGAGAAAAGAAACGGGATTTGGCTTTAGAATTCTAGGTGGAAATGAACCTGGAGAGCCTGTAAGTATTTCTTGCCATGGTGGAGGTTTTGTTACTATTTCCTCTCAAATCTTATGCTAGTTTGAAAGATTCATGGAGACATCACTAAGCTTTCATTACCCTGGTTCCAGACCTCTTGTTATACTTTGATCATGAGAGATAGATTAATAATTTGTTAGATAGGAAAAGCTCCTCTCTTCTTGGAGAAGGTTTCTGTTCCTTCCTGGGCATTATACAGGGGAAATGGCAGCTGTACATTATAAGACTGAGCCCCCCCAAAATCACCTTCAACAAAAATAGGAAATGGAGTATAGTCAGAATAGCCAAAAATGGATGGAATGATGCCCTAATGTAAATGAACAGTGTCCTAAAAAAGTCACCAAAGTGTCATCATTTACCAAATGAACCCCTTATGTGGAATGAAGAAAAGGAGTAGGGCAACTGACCTTAAAGAGTTTACCCCAAAGTTAGCAGCCTGTTATAACTTAGAAACAGGACAAAGATATTTGAGAGAGGGCTCTGAGATCAGGAAATGGAGTGTTCCAAAAGAGACCGATTGTCTTTTGTGATTAAAGATGTTTTCACAAGACTAAATGAAAAGAGGGATCTTGGAATTAATGAGGAGAAACTATATATTATGGCTCTGAGGTAAGAATGGGAAGAAAGCAGGAGATCTAGTTATTCTCTACATCATTCACATAATTGTAGACTGTTTAAGAATTGGAGGGTCACTAAAGATCATTTACTCCAACCCCTTTAGTGAATAAGTCAGGAAATAGACTGAGAATTTAAGTGATTTGATTGATGATTCCCATCCAAGAGCGTAAATCCCACCAAACCATTCAACACACATAGAGTACAGACCTGATTTGTCACCACCTTGCTGGCTAACATTCCATCCATTCCCTCATCCAATTACTTAACAGATTTATATTGGTCACATCGTACCGCTGGGTGCTGCTGACGCAGACGGTCGCCTCAGGTCTGGAGATGAGCTAATCTGTGTTGACGGGACACCAGTGATTGGAAAATCTCACCAGCTCGTGGTCCAACTTATGCAACAAGCTGCCAAGCAAGGCCACGTCAACCTCACTGTGCGACGTAAAGTGGTATATGCGGGTAAGTTGCAAACACAGAATCTGGACGTTGGTGACATTCGCTGGTGCTCTCCTGGATTCTCATTTTCTTCAAAAGAAAAAGAAGCAGGCTTTTTTTCTCATGTCTGCCTCCTCAAGCATCTATTTTAGCAAATGTTTGCAAATTTGATCAAGTTCAGAATTTCCAGATGGTTTGCTTTCCTACAGCTCTGCAAAACTACTGTCATTTAACAGTACTTTAATGTGTCTTCAGTGCATTTTCTATAGAGGAAAAAGGCTAGTGCATTATATATTGTCCATCCCCCCATGTTGATTGATAAAATTTAGTCATCCTTTTCATTCTAAGCAGAAGGAAGTGTTAAGTGGGCTTTGAAGGTCATCAGGAAAATCGGAAAAAGTGTGACAGCAAATAAGAAATCAAAATAAAATAAAACTATCTTATAGGGCGAGAAACTCTCAACTTGATTCAAGAGTTCCCTTTTTGGCTTCAGCTGCAATGCCATGCTTTCCTTACAAGAAACATGGTGTCCCCAAATACAGGGATTTCAAGCATCCCTGTAGACAAAATATCTAAAGTCACGGTAGTTTCACCAGAAGAAAACTGATGGAGGAACCTGACATTGTCAGTCAGAAACTGACATCTTGGCAGCGTTAGTAGGGTACCACATTAGAAGTCAAAAGAACACTGGAACATTGGATTTGAAGTCAGAAGACTTGAATTCTAGTCTTGATTGCCATTAACTACTTTGGGACAAGTCATCTGTAAAATTGCGTCATTAGATTAGGTGATCTCTGTGTACCCTTTTCATCTCTCAATGCTGTGAATCTTCTGTGAGAGATGTGATGTCACTAACCTATTAGAAGCTAAAGATCTTACTCGTAACACTAACAGGTGTGCTTTTTCAATTTTAGTCAAAGGTTTGACAGGTGGTCAGATATTAGGTGTAGGCAACCTGAAGATGATGAGATGGTCTTTTTTGTTCCTGTTCATTTGACCAAATTTTGTATATTTAATGTTTTTTTTTGGGGGGGGGTTATGATATTTTTTGTTGAAAAGGCAAGATAACTTTGGACCAACGTGTTGTTTTTGTGCAAAACCTCTATGGACCTTTTGCAGTGAGAATGAATTCATAAGATGCCCCAACATAACAATAATAACTGGCATTTATACAGTTTCTGGAGATTTATATTTCTTGCTGTCAATGAAACAGGCTGGGCAAGGATTTCAGTCTTTTTGTGATAGATGAAGAAATTGAAGCTTAAAGAGATATGTGCACAGAGTAGCTGAAAAGCATCACTTTATATTTTATATATTATTTGAGAAAGAGAAAGAAGGCTGAGTTGGAGTCAAGGAACTGAGTTTGAATCTGTCTCTGCTGCTTACTAATGATGGAACCTTGGGCCCATCTTCACTGGTGTTTCCTCATCTATAAAATAAGAAACTTGAACAAGATGGCTTCCAAAGCCTCTCTATCTGTAGAGCTTTAAGCTGATCAACCTGGGAATCCTGGCTCAGAGTCCTTTGTTATTTCCTCTATCTTCCTCTACCTGTCTTTTTAAGATTCATAGTGATGTATGTATATTAATTTGTTTTTAATTATACATATGGATTTCTTAAAAAAAACCAACATGATCCTGTTTGCTGAGTTAATATTAATAAAATGAATCAAAAGATATAGGTTCAAAATCCCTATTCTAATGCTTACTATGTTAACAATTGTGACTGGTCATTCAATGTTCCTGATCCTCAGTTTCCCCAACTGGAATTTGAAGGAATTGGACTAGATGGCTCACTTATAGTTCTAAATGGGACTTATGGGAAGCAAATATAAGAGTAGATCAAGAGTTGGCTTTGGAGTCACAAAACTTGGGTTCAGATGCAGTCTCTAATATTTGCTGGATTTGTGATTATGGGCAAAAGTCAATCTCTCAGTAAGTTAATCTCCAGGTAAAGGTAACTACAAGTCTTCCATCTCAGGGAGTTTCTACAGGGTCTCTCACATCAGTGACAAAAAAAAGCACTTAATCCATCTGTGCCTCAGTTTACTTATTTATAAAAATGAGAGGTAGATTGGACAGAGTCTTTCATATTCTACATCTATGATTCGGTAAAAAGACATTGGTGTTCTATCCATTACTCCATTTAGTCTTTCATAGAGCACTTTAAGCTTTGCAGAGAAAGGGGTTTTCCTTGCTAATGTAGGGAAATGCAGTTAGAACACTTTATAGATGAGGAAACAAGTGTTTAAGGGATTCACAGAGCAAGACATTATCTATGCTAGGAATTGAACTCAAGCATCCATACCCTGTCCATTATACTGCCCAGCCTCTCTGTTAGGGATAGAGGGAATCGTAAAGAGTAACAGAGTCTTCAAGGGAGACTAATTATTGCTGATTAAGAAATCATTCCCTAATGGGGAGGGAAGCAAAAGAGTTTCCAGGAGCCCCATGGGCACCATTATCATATCAACCCACTAAAGACAAGGACTTTTAAGATTCCAAATTCAATTTAGCTTCCTAGAAATTCTTGGCTTACTGAGCCACCGAGGCAGTTTCTAAGGGACAAGGTAAGTGACTTTTCTCCCATAGCTACCTTCCTTGTTCAGGGCTCATGGGACAATGATACTAAGAGTTATTCGTTCCCAGGCTACATCCAACCTTCTGACTTGCTTCCATTTTGCATTATGCACTGGACAGTCCTTAGAGATGAACTGGAATTAGTTAGAAATTTTAATTTGGAGGTGATGGATATTTTTAGAAAGTGTGTGAAAACCAGATGCCCCTCCCATTTCCTTTTCTAGTTTATTGATGGGTAAATATTAAGAGAAATAATTAAAAGATAAGCTAATGTTTTTACAAAATTTAAGATTTCTAACGCATTTTATACATAGATTTTATTTGTTCTCCATGTCAGTCTTGTGAGGGTTATTATTGTCCCCTTTCTATGAATGAGAAAATGGATGGTTAGAAGTTGAGATTTGTGGACCAAATGGTTAGTGGCTGTGTGAGATTTGAATTCAGGTCTTTGTGTTTATGCAGTGCTACCTGTCAATGAAAGGGGCCATACTTGACAAGCAGAACTTCATTATGTCTTCCATTGTCCTGGGTCAGGAGTGAGAGCCTAACCTTTGAGTTGTATTGCTATTGAGCATGAAGAATCTTTATTCATTCATCTCCTTCAACACACTTTAAGTTCTAGACTAACAGGCTTCATTACCATTGCCCATATGTGACGTTCTCAGAACCTCTGTACATTCCCTCCTCTCCGCCAGCTCTTGGAACTGTCCGATTCCTTCAGTTGGAAGCCTTTGCAGGACTCCTTCATTGTTAGAACTCTTTCTTTAAAATTAAAGAGCCACAGAATTGCAAGGGAGATTTTGGAGACCTTCTAATACAATTGTGTAGGAGAAAAATCCTCACTATAACATAGGAAAGGGGAGAAGGAAGCAAGGGAGGGAAGAGAAAAAGGAAGGAAGGAAGGAAGGAAGGAAGGAAGGAAGGAAGGAAGGGAGGAGATATGGAGGGAAGGAAAGAAAGAAAGGAAACCCATTTCTCAGGAAATGTATGTTTTTGGGTTTGTTTTTTTTTTTTCTGGTTTTTTAGTCCCCAAAGCAGAGAATGAGGTTCCTTCCCCAGCATCTTCCCATCACAGCAGTAACCAGCCAGCTTCCCTGACGGAGGAGAAGCGCACTCCCCAGGGCAGCCAGAACTCTCTGAATACCGTGAGCTCGGGCAGTGGCAGCACCAGCGGCATCGGCAGCGGTGGTGGTGGGGGCAGCGGAGTGGTGAGCACGGTGCTGCAGCCCTATGACGTGGAGATCCGCCGGGGGGAGAATGAAGGCTTTGGTTTTGTCATCGTATCTTCTGTGAGCAGACCAGAGGCAGGGACCACTTTTGGTAAGCGCCACGCAGCAAGCTCCTCTCTACTGCTGATCCCTCTACTATCATTGGGGGAAATGCCCACTGAAGGGTCTTTTCTAGGGAATTAAATTCTTACAGGGAACAGGGAGAGATTCCCCTGCTAAGAATGTGTGTGCACCACACACCTGGGCATGGCCACTTTGAATGGTGCCATCCTTCAGAACAATGGCTTTCTCTGGGCATTGGTCCAAAGTAAGCCAGTAGTGATGTCCTTTCTGGTTTATCACCTGGTTTATCACTAAGGAGAGATTCAGATGAACCTGAGATAAGCAATGATGCTTATGGTTAAAAAACAATACAACGAGTAAAAAAATCCCTGCCCTGAGTTCCTCCTTCCCTTCCCCAAATGTTACTGTTGTGTTAAGAAGATTCATCCCTCCCCACCCCCAGCCTACCCCTCTCTTCTCCACCCATATGTTAGTACAGAGGATCTTTTATGTAGATTTGGAAGCTGGCAGGGTTGGCAAAGCACAGGGAACCCCTGTTGGGAAATCATCCATTAAGTTAACTCTTGATAATCTTTACTAGTGGAGTGGAACAAACTACAGGGACAGAATATCCCAGAGAAGTAATGGTCCCCAACCTACTTATGACTGTCATTGGGATGCATTCAGGGTGACCTTTCAGAGAAATTTCCCCATGACTTACACATGAATGACTGCCAAAGAGGGCCAGTGACAGAACTGCCCTTCCTTTCCCAGTGCTTCCACTTGGGATCTTGCTCTGTCCTCTCTTTTCTTGAGAGACAGTTTTATGGAAAGGATAGAGGGCTGGGCTAGGAGGCAGAAAGGACCTGGGTACCTTTGACACATACAATCAGTTTAATCTTGCATTGCCTCCAAGCAAGTCTCTAAGATGAATTGTAGAGAAGGGGATGCTTTACATTTCCTCATCTGGGGGTTCTGAGTAGCAATGAAATGGCTGTGTCCATCTCTCCCCCCCTTACCTACTCTGTAAGGACTTGCCCAGACCCTCAGATGTTTTTCTTTCTCCCAGCCATCAAGCAATCCTTGATTCTCACCTTGCTTCAGGTCTCACTCTGTATCACAAAACCAATGGTAAGGGAGAAATGAGGGGAATGGTGAAGTCCTGTCATAGCAGGGCAGTAAATTAGGATTTGTCTTTAAAAAAAAATAGAGGAGAAAAATCTGAATTGAAAGCAAAAACAAAAGCTAATACTTAGGACCCAGCCAATAAAAGAAAAGGGATAGTGGGGAAGCTAGAAAGCCTTGAGAAGTGTCTTGGAATATTTACATTGAAAAGAATCTGGGAAGTTGGAATTGTCTAGAATCAGAAATCCTGGACTCAGGTCCCTTTTCCAGGATTGACCACTTACTTGGCCACGAGTCAGTTGAAACTCTCTGGCCCTCTCTTTCCTCATCTCTACCATGAGAGGGATAGGGGAGATGGTGTCTGAGATCCCATCTAGCTCTGTGATCATTTGATCATTTTAAGAGGCTCCTGCCCCTTCTTCTCTAGAATCCTATCTCTGTCCTTGACCCTGCCCCCAACTTCCACCTTTATTTCCATCTATCACCAACCTTTTCAGCTGTACCAGGACTCCCTAACCAAAGCCAAGGGAGCTGTTACCAGTGGCTAAGAGTTGGAATAATCTCTATTCCCAATGCTTGATGGCAGTGAGGAGCAAAAAGTGTCCTTGAAATCAATTTCAGATTCAGATCACCAGAAACATCATTATACAGGAAGATTAGGTTCCCCAGAGCCATTGAGGTAGGATAGTGGAGCGTTAGCATGGCCTAGTCCAGTGGGTGGAGGCCCATCTTTGAGTCAGGAAGAGCTAGATTTAGGTATTGTTTCTGATGTTATAACTGTGTGACCCCATGGTCTCATTACCACAAACAGCTCCATAAAACTCTAACTTACAAATGAGTTGCCCATCTGTGTTGGTGGAAATCATTTCTCTATTAGAACTTCCCTCTAGATCGTTTAAAAAAAAAAAGGAATATTATGAGTTAAATAGGAGAATTTTTGTAGAATTACTTAGCAACCTTAAAGACAGTGTTTCAATTGGAAAAGACATTTGGAGTGCTGAACAGCTGACTTACAAATGACTTTTGGAACCCAAACTGTCTGCAAGCCTGGGACTGCCAATATTTTCTTCCAGCTAATGTTTCTTCCAGCTCAATCGCTTCCTGTTTCCTGAGTTTCCACCTTGATTAGGACTAGGGGGGAGGGAGTAATAAAGGGGGAGCAGGGTAGGAAAAAATCTGCCTATGATTTGAGATTGGCTGCCAGTAATACACAAACTAGATTGTCTACATCCAGCCCACAGTGCCTGAAGACCACAATGCTAAAAGACTGCACCCACTGTGTGTTCTGGATTACAAGGTTGCTTGCCTCTTGCTACCTTTAGCATCCTGGCCCAATTAAGCATTTTTCTCAGGAACATAAGAGATTATCAACCCTTCTCACCT
>JAJPUD010014960.1:18472-39152 GCA_023553655.1 Myrmecobius fasciatus
AAAAGCAATAATGGGCAATATTCTGGTTAAATGACTTACACTCACAGATTTTTTTATTGCTCAGTGTCTTCATACTAAAAAAAATACAGCCAAGGTCTCAGGATCACCATTTCCTAAAATAATCTAGCCATAGAATGGTCTACGGCATTAAACAAAAAACTGAATGGAATCCATAAGGATATAATTCCGTGGTTAAATCCATTGGTAGTAGAGGATAGTGGATGTATATCAGCCAGTAAAGCAGAAAGCTCAAGTCAATATGATATTATCTCTCTCTCCTTCAGCTTTTTGCTTATTAATTGTTTTTGGGGGTGGGGAGAGTGGAGTACAGGACCATGTCTGGGAGGTTATGTAGCTCCTGTGCAGAATGGACAGCGAGATTCTTTGGTAATGTAAGGATTTTGCAGTAATGCTAATATTGATGTGATTATCTTATTATACAGTGTAAATTTTGGGGCAGGGAGGAAATCCCTGAGTGTCCCAACCCCCCAGTCAGAGTTGAACCTTTTGTTGAGTTGGGAAGAGGATCATCCCTTTCTTGGTATTTTCTCATAAAAACCCCATTTATATCCTATCCTGCAGAAGCCAAATGCTCCAAATAAGCTCAAGTTGGAAAATCAGTTGACTTTCTACTAGAAAGTGCTGTGGTTAATGTATCTTTCCCCATATACTATAAAGGTCTTAGGAGACTAAAACGTTTCTATCTGCCTTAGAAGCAGGAGTAAGAGGCCATGTCTAGGGCAACGTGTTCTAATTTGTTGAATTTCTTCCCTGATGCACTTTGACCAAACTCTTTTCCTTTGACTACTGCAATGAGTAAATCAAACTTGCCCTAATGCTTTGCATGAGAAGCTTGCCCTCAGCTGTGCCATGCTCACTATATCCACACCCCTGCTGGTTTAGAGCTTTCCACAGGAGTAATCTTGAGAACTTCCAGACCTTGACTTGAGCCAGGAAGGAAGAGGATGCTACTTTCCTGTTTTCAGTGGATAGTGTGATTCTGATGTTTTTTCCATCTCATGACATGAATGTAGGTTGCCCTTGCTGACATTCAAAGATTTTTGAATGTGTCTTTATACATATCCATTCATTTCCATTATGATGAAAATAATCGACCAACAAGCACCTACTTAAGTGCCAGCCAGTGATAAAAACTGGGGATATCTCTTCACTTGGCCTTATTGCTCTCTTAATAGCCTTTTCCACCTTTTATAGAGAAGTGCTCAACTGATGGAATATCTTTAAAGGTACCCGCAAAACAAATTCCTTAAACTATTGTGCAAAATTCTCTTTGAAAATCCCCATCCATGGTTTTATTCATCATTATTCAAACATATATTAAGTCCTTCCTAAGTTCCAGGCCACTGATCACTGGAGGAGCAAAGATACATTCCAGACAATCCATTCTCCCAAGTATTTTCCAATCTATACCTGCCGCTTCACCTCTGAATCAGTTGGCTTGTTTTTGTTTTTGTCTGTCCTTCATTCTCAGGGAGGACCCATGCCATCACGAGGGTGATGTCTCTTGATTTATGCATGATTCAGATTTACGTGAGACAGAGCTGCACAAAGTCATCAGCCTCACTCTCTCCTCCAGAATCATCAAAGTCCAAATAGCAAAACAAAAGCCAAGATGATTGCCGATGGCCTGGGATACAGCTTGACCTTTTTAATTAAGGTTTTTCCCTGGTCTCGGTTTCTCATTGACTCAATTAGTTATATTTGGCTGACATATAAAGCCTTTCCCAATGTAAAATAAGCTTCACACTTAAAATATTTGTTTTATTTTTACTGAAAAAAAAAATTTTTACAGGGTCTATCAGAAAGTCAGAAGCCTTTGATGAAAGACTATTGGATGTGGGTCAGCCCAACTTTGAGCTCATAGAAATATTACTCTTTATGTATATCCTTCAGTTAAATGTTAGATTTCCACATTTATTTTTCCTCCTTTGGATGGGAAAAGGACAGCTTTAGGGATATTTAACCACATTGAGCCTTCCTTAAAAGGTGATATGAGTGGACACAGGTCATTTGTGAGAAGTCCCACCCAAGTCAGGGATTAGGATGTCTTGCCTTAATGCTACCTTCAAGACCGAATTTCTGCCTCTTAACCCAGGTGACATTTTTGGAATGGATCTCTGTGGTGCTGGTTTCATGTCAGGCCTAGAGTGATGATCTTTCTAAATGGAGAAAGAACAAAACATTGGCAGAGTCTTGGACAGCATCTGGCCAAAATGGGGGGAAGAGACACAACAGTAACACAAAGAGGGTGAGAAAATTCAGTTACAACTCTCACTCATGTTCATCGTCCATAAATGAGCCAGTGGCCAGTTATTTTTAGACTGTCAAGTATTTTAGTAATTACAAGTTATCCTACAGTTGGTAATCAAATTAAGGTGGAAGAGGGAGTCTATCCCTTCTCCAGCATTAGCCAGAGGACTTGAAGTAAACAGCAGCATTAACATGGTTATACTTGCTCTCCATGCCATGGGATTGCCAATGTTTTGACCCATCAGTGCAAAACTTTCCTTTAATAACATTTGGCTTAATGCTTTAATTAATTAACCCTTAACCTTCTCTTTCCCTTTTCAATCCTTTTTCTCCTCTTCCCTTCACTATGTTCCCACATAATTTTTTTTTTAAATTAAAAACTCACTACAAAAGCAGGAAATGCATGTGTGGCCATGCCCCACAAAATAGGTCGGATAATTGAGGGGAGTCCTGCTGACCGCTGTGGCAAACTGAAAGTAGGAGACCGGATCTTGGCCGTGAATGGATGTGCCATCACCAACAAATCCCACTCAGACATTGTCAACTTAATCAAGGAAGCTGGAAACACGGTTACCCTTCGCATCATTCCAGGGGATGGTAAAGTATACCTATGTTTCTCTCTGCCTCTTTCTCTCTCTCTCTTTCTCTCTCTCTCTCTCTCTCTCTCTCTCTCTCTCTCTCTCTCTCTCTTTCTCATTCCTCTTCTCTCTGTATGTTTCTTTCTCCCTCATATTTTTGTCCCTCTTTCTCCTCCCTTCTTTTCTCCCCTCTTCCTTTCTCTGTTCCTTATCTTTATGTCTCTCTTTCCCCTCTTCTCTTTTTCTTTTTTGTCCTCTCTCTCTCTTTCTCTCTCTTCTCTCTTCCTCTCTCTCTCTCTCTCTCTCTCTCTCTCTTTCATTCATATAATGAAATAAGCTACCATGTCCATCCCTAACCAAGTAAATATGTGAAGCTTCACCACCTGTATTAACTGCATCTTTCCCTCTCACTGAAAGATCTGCACTCTGGCCCTGTTTGAGGTTCAGGGGTGAAGATCTCTGACAATCTTCAACTTGACCTCATTCCTTAGCCCTCGGCACCCTCTTCTTTACAAATACTAAGTCTGCATATGTGAGATGCTATGGGATTTTTAACATGTGCTATCCCTGAAATTTAACCAACATCCAGGAACTCCATAAACTTAAAAGGGGAGAGTCTGGGCAGGCACTCGAAGCTTGTTGGAAGGCCATTTTATGTTTACTAGCATGTTTTGTTTCTTAATGGAGTGGTTGATGGCAGAGGGGAAATCTCAAATCAATTCCACAAATGCTCTTCACTAAACAAACTTTCTCTTCCACATGACTGTCTTAGAGTTTATGTTCCAATGTTAGCTTCCTGATCCTTAGAAACCAAGACCATGTGATTTTCAGTCTTTAAGGATTTATAAAGCACTTGGAAATGGACAGACACAGGGCTAGGTCCTTGAGCTACAAAGACAGAAATGAAATAGTCTCTTTCTCTCAAGGGAGCTTATATTCCATTGGAAGTGGGGAAGGGAATGACCGTGTGTGTGTGTGTGTGTGTGTGTGTGTGTGTGTTGGGATCACTGGCTTTGGTTTTGCCTCTCATATTTCTGTGTCCCTGGGCAAATCATAGGGTGTCTCTTGACTTCAGTTTTTTTCTCTTTAAAATGTTCCTTCTGAGTCTCTTCTACCATTTAATCTGTGACCCAGGGGTCTCTCAGGTTCCTTCCAGCTCAAAATCCTATGAGCCAGGGGGAAGGAGGGGAAAAGCTTGGAACAACAGCAAAAAAAAGTTTTTGCAAAGGTCAATGTAGAAAAATCACTCATATGTTTTATAAATAAAAAGCTTTTAATAAAAAAAAAATCCTATGAGCCAGAATTGAAGATGAGGAAGGAACAAAATCTGTAATGCTCTGAGTAAATTGGTTTAGACTAAATGTAACCATCCCCACTCTTTCTTCCTCTCCCAAATAGGGCTAATGAGACTTCTTTTAAACTCTTACTGATATTTAGTAGAAACCAAGTTAAAAATGTTAATGAGAGATATTGAGTTGGACAAGCATGATTTGGTGGTCCGAGGATTGTAATCTGATGTGATGTGTTCTAACTGCATTATAAGTATAAACCTTCCTTAGGGGGAAAAAAAAAGAATTATTTGCCAGATATTTTTGGTGATCTTTGCTTGCTTGTGAATAAAATTAGGTTGTAAAACATTTCTTTTGAGTGAAAGGGAAATGTGTTGATGGAGGAAGCTCTCAAATTTCTAGTTAATGGTTCTGAAAGAAATGGAAACTAGAGGTCTGCTAACAGTTTATCTGAGATTAACTTGCTGCCTTCTGAATCAATATTTTAAAATACTCAATACTAGAAAAGTATAAAAAGTATAATTGGTGCCTTTTAAATAGAGGAAATGCCCACTCAAAATTACAGGTTTATTTGCTGAAGCCCCATTGCTGAGGACATGCAGAGGGAAACTATCAGGCAATTTGCAAATATTTCAAAGAAAAAAAGATGCTGAATTCTCACCGTAATGACTTTGGGATGAGCAAATCATGTCAAAGTCACAATTTCCTTTGTTGAAATGGACCTTGTTGATAAGAGAGTAGGGGATAAATACTCTAGCTAAACCTTCAGACTTTTGAAGATCTCTTCTTCCATTCTGATGTGCCAATATTGCCCCCCAGGTATATCAAAGATGAGATCTTTAAAATGAGCCGAAGCCAGCAAATCTCCTTAAATCAGTCTTGTGATATCTTCAAAGTAACCACTGGTGTCTTTCACTTCATCTGAAACATTTCCAAGAACACCAGGCTTGCTTATGCTCCTGTGTAGACAGCACTCAGGACCACTAGGAACTACTACTCTACCTAGTTCATTTGAGGACATGGCCTCAGTGCCCTTCTCTCCATCCTCCCAGGTGGCTTCCTCCCACTGCCTCCCACTAATTGTCTTCCTTTTAGTTCTTTCTTTGGCTCCACCACATTTATCTTCACCCACTCTCTCACTTCTCTCCCCATCCTCTCTGCTTCCCTTCAAGGGGGCTAGTGCATATAGAGCACTTCATGAACTTGAAAGTGCTCAGTGAGTGCTTATTGCTATTATTAATTATATAATTATTCGTTTTACCTAATTATATAAATAATATTCCATTTCATTTTTGATTTATGCATATTTCCTACAATTGAAATATACAAATGTATAAATAAATGTATATTATAAAAATTATCATTAGACCTATTTTACCCTGCTCTCATGATTGGACCCATTGAGGAAAGCCAAACAAAGCCCCAGTCCTGATTTGTTCAGCACTGTTGCACAGGTATACCTGTATACAACCTGAGCAATTCAGGAAGGAAGGTATAAATTTTCTGTCCTTCCATCCATCTTCAGTAATGATGATGATGATGATGATGATGATAACAACTAACATCTGTATAGCACTTTAAGATTTATAGTATCTTTTGTATACATTTTCCCAATTGATCTTCCACAAAACTCTATTTAGTAAGTGCTAAATTATTGTTTTCCACATTTTACAAATGCAGAAAATGAGGCTATGGGAGGAGAAGTGATTTCCCCAGGATCATAGACGAGTAAGTTTCTAAGACAGGATTTAAATTCAAGTCTTCCTGAGCCCAGGTTCCTTTCTCTACCCACCTGGATGTCTTATTATCTGCGATTTAGACCTTCTCTTTCTGCATGATATATGGAGAAAGAAGAGAAAAACTGATATAATAGGCTTGCAGAGGTCAAGAGCAGAGGTCAATCTCCTTCAATCTCAACCTTGACTTTGACCTCTCCATATATCTCAAAGTCACTCTCTGTTCATAGTGCTGCCAAATGATGTCCTGGCAGAAGTGAATCAGTAATGAATCTTCTTAGAACTAGAATTTGGCGTCATTATATCTCTGGCAGATCTGGGTTAACTTCAGTGTAATTCGTTAACATTAATGCCTGGCATTGCAGATACAAAAACACAAGGTAACTATTTCCTGCCTTCAGGAAACTTTCATTCTGCCTATCCAAAAAGATGAAATTCATATAATGAAAATTCTTGTAGGATTGTGAAGATCAAAATATTAATGAAGACTCGCATATGTGAGTTTTTCAGATTTAGAGTCATAGATTTAGAAAAAAGAAAGACTCTAAAAGGCCATGGAATTTAGAGTCCTCATTTTACATATGGGGAAACTGAGGCATAGAGGGGTTTAAGTGAGTTCCTTAGGCATGGTCTCATAACCAGTGAGTTCTTAGACAGGATCTGAACTCAAGGCTTTTGATTCCAGACTCAACACATTACTGTATCATTCTAAATCATACTGTCAGGCTTGTTGTTCCAAAGAAATCAGATTAAAGTATATATTATACTCTACTTACTGTTTCACTGAAAAAGCCATGAAGTCAGATCAATACCCATACTTGTCTTTAGGAGAAGGATCCAAGACCTGATAAATAGCCATCCACAGGCATAAAGAAAAGAGCATCATAACCATACAATCTAAAAAAGACATTTCCCAATACCATCTGATGTTCATGGCATTCAGATTTTCAAATACTTGCTCAAATATTAATGACATATGTATTTATGCATTAAAATATTCATGAAATGAATAATTCTGCCCTTTCTTGATCTGTTTGGTTTTGTAACACAGATGCCCCAGCTGAGGTTAGGGCTGTCAATATAGAAAGTAGGTGGAATTGTGAGTGCCCGCCATGTTTTGTGTCTAAAAATGAGACCCAAGAGATCCTGTGTCCTGAATCATATGGATGTCGTTACAATAGCTTGAGCAGCATGGCAGGATCTTGTTGGTAAATGCTTTCTGTGGTAGCGTAGCAGGAGCTATTCTGATTTGTCTAGGAGTACTCAAGTGATTAAAAATAACATTTCAGGAAAATATATAAGGTACTTAAGCCCAGGAATGACCACAAAAAAGCCAATCTTTCCATACTACTAAGAGGTTTCCACTTCTTTAAGGCAGATAAAAAATGAAAAATAGTGTGGCAGAGTGACTAGTAGTTTCTTGGTTTCAAGAAGACCTGGATTTGAGGAATTGCCTCTAAGACATTCGTTTTGTGACTTTGGGCAAGCTGTTTAAGCTCTCATGATCCCCAAGAAGATTTGGGCTTAAATTCCAACTCTGGCACTTATTACCTATATGACCTTTGCCATGTCATCTTCCATGGGGTTCACCAGTTTCCTCATCTCTGAAATAAGGGATTTGGTTGGACTAAGTGTCCTTAATGGTCTTTCCCACCTCCACAACTATGATCTGTAAAATGAGTGGGGCTAGGCTAGTTGGGTAAGTTTTAAGTTCTAAAATCTATGTTCCTATTATAAGATTTGTCTGCATGGAAGCAAGTTGTCTGCTTCCATGTATAGTGTCCTAGCAAACCATACTATATGATCTTCAGCTTTGTAGTAAGAAACTAAGTCTATTTAAGAAGCATTTTATCAAATTCTCATCTCTGATTAAATGCTGAATGTTGAATACAATGTTGATTAAAATATACCCATCTATGTGGTTTAAAATGTTGTAGGAATCTTAAAATACACAAAGACCACTTTTGATATTCTGAAAGTGGCCAGTAAAAATGACAATATTCCAGTGCTCTTCTTAATACTTTAACCACCTAGTATTTATTAATATGTTGGAAGCTGAAATGGGTTGTGAACGGAAATTTGGTCCTTTTTTTCTGAAGACCCTTCATTGAATTTGTAATACTTATGTAGCAGAATATCAAAGTCCTTTGAAAAGAAAGTTCTTTAAATTGCAAACAAGTGTTTGCTTCCTTTGACTTTTGCATGAATTATCCATTAATGCAGAATTAAATGAGGGAAATCACCAGAGAAGAAGAAATCAGCTCAATTCAGAGTACCATGTAAAAAGTCAATAAAAATTCATAATTACTTCCAATCTGAAAATCTGTATAGTAGAATGAAGAAAATGGCAACTGGACCATAAGAGAAACAAAGAACCCCATCTGTGTGAGAATTAGCTTCCTGAAAAGGATGAAAACAAATAACTACAATGAAAAAATAACTATGACATCTGAATCTGATAGTGGTGGGAAACTCCTGAGTAACCATGACACAAAAGAAACCTGACATGGTATCATGGCACAATTCAGTGATTATGTTTATTGTTAATTATAAGGAAACATTGTCCCTCATGTCTTGTATGCAACTTCCCTGCAGACCAGTAGAGTCTTGTACTTTTTTTTTTTTCAACAAGGCTCAGTGTAATTGCAGTGAGCAATAGAGAAGAAAAAGAATGGGAATGAACCAAGTAGCTGCCAGATACTCTGGAGGCTCTTGATGTCTATGTCTTAGTGTCATTGGTGTGACAAATGAGCAGCAGCAAGAAGCAGCAGAACTGAAGGCAGGGTTTGAATTGAGCCTCTGAAAATTTGTATCTATATGACTCTAAATGAGGCATTTCAGCTGAGTCTCAGTTTTCTCATCTGCCAAATAGGTATAATACCTTTAGTGTTTGCCCACAAAAGTTGCCACGAAAGGCCTGAGATAATGTTTGTAGGCTGCTCAAGCCTTAAAGTGATTGATAAATGTTAGATACTATTATTATTGTTACTATCAATGAGAAATAGCATGTTATCATGGATTGAAAGTCAGCCTTGAAGCCAAGAAAGTTCTGCATTCAAATCCTGCCTTTAACACATATTAGCTCTAGTATATACTAGGCTACTAGTGTGATATCCTGGGCAAGTCACTGAAACCACTCAATGCATTTAGCACCTCTTACAGAGTAATAAATTACAGGAAAGGTGCCACGTGCATTGGTAGAGGGAGGTTCTTCCCTCTAACTGAAGTCATTATCTCTATTATTATTCATAATGATTGCTACATATTATCCTATACATAATAGTATATATACCTGCTCTGTTCTTTGAGCCCTGCCAAGGATCTGAACAAATTAATGTCATTTCCAAAGTTTTATCTGAAGTTGCTGTGTCCATATCAAGGACCACAGAGACCTTGTTGCCCCAGTGTCTGTTCCATAGAAAATATGATCATTCAATTATCGAGAAAGTCCAGTCATTGATCTAAAATAACTTGCTCTGAGAATATAAGAAAAATCATCCTGGAAGGGCTTTGGAAGGGCCATCTTGAATCATAATCTCAGAGCACTGGGGAGCTTGAAAAATCTTTAGCGGTTCTCAAGCTTAACACCCCTCCCTTGCCACGTCTGATTCCTCAGACCACCTTCATATTAAATAAGGCCAGGAGAGGTAAGATCAAAAATATAATTCAGATCTCTTGACCCCACAATAAAACCTCATTATAAGGTGCTAGACTGGTGGAGTATAATGGCTCCTCCAAGTCAGGGGTATATCTCAGCTAGAGAAATTTTTAAAAAACCAATGAAATACCTACCCTCCATGACATTTACTCTAAAAGGTTAGAGTTGAAATCGGACCTCAACTCAGTGCAAATCTGGCCTTTGAAAATGTATCTGAACCATTCAGTTTATATGTACGTGTGAATATACATGCAATTCATGTGTATATGTATACATATATGTATTGCACAGATTGTGTGTGTGTACGTATATGTATTATGAATGTTTGTTTGTCTAAAATCTCCCCTACCCATCCTAAAAAAAAGCTATGAAAAATATTCAATCCAAAAAGCATTTACTAAGTCCCTCCTATGTTCTAGACACTGTGCTAATTTAGGATATAGCAAACCCAAATGAACCAATTAATCCCTGCCCTCAAAGAGTATATGCATTCTATCAGACACATGCATGTTTTTCTCCAAATCCAAGGTACTTGTGCATTGTTCATCCATGATTCTGTTGGTCACAATCACTGTGGACAAAGGAGAATTCTTTTTTCTGTTCAGAACAAAGAACTTAGAATCAGCACACAGACCCATCGTTGTGTAGATAATAAACCCATACATGGGATGTGTTTTCCAAGCTTCTGCTCTGCAGATTTCGGGAGATTTTAATGAAGTTGCTTCTGAATGTGTCTAGTGAGAAGAAAAGCCAATTTGCATGAGAATGTATTCATATCTGTAGGCTGCTTGGTATAGCCAATTTACACTTGCAGGCTCACGCTCTTAACAATGCAGGTTTAAAAATTAATCTTTCACTAACAGAACTGGGAAAGTTCTCCCGAGAATCCAGTACCCAGTAAAGAGAAATAAAGACGTGATGTGCTTTTGTTTTTGTTTTTAAAAGTAGAATATTAGGTTAGTTTGCTTTCACTATCGGCAGAAAAAAACAAACAGAAGCTGGCAACTAGCTGAAATGCGTAAACAGAGAGGTTGGATTGATGGGGTCCAATTCCAACAGACCACTCTCCTTTAGGGCCATATTTCAGTCATAACTTTATTTTCAATTTTAATTTAATTTTTTTAAATACCCAGAATTTCCTCTCTCTCCTAGGCTGGCAGTGCAGAGCCTTTGCAAAGCTCTGATGCCATTCTAATTGGTATAGACCTCCTCTGTTTCTGACCTGGGCTAGTTCACTCCTTCTTTGGCATCTGGTGGCCCCTCCATTCTTGGAGGCTCACCTTGATTGTCTTAGTCCACTGCAACTTGAGAGCCCTCATCTTCCCTCATAGCAGCCATCACAGATGGGTATAACCATATCTGACCAGAGATAGAAAAATCAACATTTCTTAAGTACCTACTATGTGCTGGGCACTGTACTAAACATTTTTAATCACTTGCTTTCATGTCTTGGGACTTTCGGACCATCCTGTGCTCTCTGATGAACGTGTTTCATTTCTGCTTGGTCATATAGAAGTTTCACGGCATGAACTTTTCCAAAATTCTGTTAATAACGTTTCAGATTCATTGTAAAGCAAATCAACTATTTGTTTATAGAATTCCCTTCTAGTAAGCTATTGTACAAGGCCTAGTAAACAGAAAGTCACTGCCTGTTAACAGACTGGTTGTGGCCAATCCTTCATCTCAGCTGACTTCAACAAGAATTTATTTTGTACCTACTGTGTGCTATGAGCAATCCTTTAAAGTCCTTTAAACTCTCACTATCCCAGGCAAATATTTAACTCCAAGTTGTGAAGCAGGAAATGATCTACTTCCCTGTACTAATGAATCACAGATTCAGTCTTTAAAAAATAAAAATAAAAATTGCACCAAGGACTGTTGCATGTACTAGAGATAGACATAAAATTAAACAGTTCCTGTCTTCATGTAGCTAACACTCTCCTAGGGCAAACACAACAGGTACCCAGATAAATAAATAAAAAAATACACACAAAGTAAATGCACATCATTTGGGGGTGCAGAATGCTACTGACCAAGATTGGATTACAGGAAACCATGTAACTCTTGATTTCCTATCTCCCCCTGCAGAATCCTCGAATGCTACTTTGTTGACCAATGCTGAAAAGATTGCCACCATTACCACCACACACACTCCTTCCCAACAAGGAGCCCAGGAAACCAGGTCAGCTTCTGTACATGTAGATGCACTTTATGTTCCACGTTTATTTCTGGCCCAGCCATTGATTGCCCTTGATTCTTTCCCAGTTTTCCCATGGGTTGCTCTTTTTTTCTTTCTCTCCCTCTCTCTTCATTCAACAGGAACAACACTAAACCAAAGCAGGAATCACAGTTTGATTTCAAAGCCCCCCAAGCTGCACAGGTGAGCTCAGCTTCTTTCATTTGCTTCATTTATCTGATACTCTGGCTTCCGATTGACTGAAGCTATTTTTCGTGAGACATTCTTAAAACGGAAAATAACCCTTATAAAATAACTATTATCTGCCATAAAACCTCAGATCCAGTTGTTTGAAAAATGAGGTTTAATACTTTGTTTTTAAAAATATATCTGGCTATCCTTTTTTTTTTTTTTTTTCATTTTCTGGGAGCAAAAGAACCCGACCCAAATACAACCCCTAGCAAAAGAGCAAAGCTTTTTAGTAGCCACTCTTGGAAGGGTTTATGACCCCAAAGTGCATTTAGCCAAAAGGGAATTAATTTGCCAATGTTGAATGGCCAGAGCACCAGACTTACAAAAGAAATATGTTAAAAGTGGGTCACTTCAAGATAGAATTAATTCTTAATCATAATTATTTTATTATGTTTTTATTTATTGATGATCTGCATGTTTTAGGCTGTGAGCAAATGAATGAGCATGTGAATGGATGGCTAAAATGAATGAGTCAATGACATGCATGCATGAATGAATGAATGAATGAATGACTAAAAAATACTTGGGAGCACCTTAATGCTTCAACAGTTCTTCTACTTCCATGTCTTTCAGCAGGACCAAGATTTCTACACTGTTGAACTGGAAAGAGGAGCCAAAGGATTTGGTTTTAGTCTTCGAGGTGGCAGAGAGTATAATATGGATCTCTATGTCTTGCGATTAGCTGAGGATGGTCCAGCAGAGAGGTGTGGAAAGATGAGGGTATGTATAAAAAGGATACTTAGATTTGCAAACACATTTTCAGAGAGGTGAGAAATTACATGTACAGAACATTGCCTGCATCAGAAGACTGGGTTGCCCTTTCATTTGGTATTGCTTAACTGTTTTTATTTGTTACCCAAAAAGTTCAATGCTGATTAGCGGTTGGATGGTCTCTATCCAGAAAGTACCAGACCTGAAGTCAGAAAAACTCTGATCTCTGACTCTAGTTGTATGACACTAGTCAAGTCACTTAACTCTGTTTGCTTCAGTTTCCTCATCTGTAAAGTGAGCTGAAGAAGGAAATGGCAAACCACCCCAGTATTTTTGCCAAGAAAAAACCCTCAGTGGACTCATAAAGAGTCAGACATAACTAAAATGACTATATAACAACAAATAAAACTCATTAATAAACTTATCTTCTTAAAAAGTTATTTGTAAATCAACATAATCCTAAAACAACTTTACTGTATCTAAAAATTTACCCATTTTATAAGGACAGATCCACTTTCTAGGAATCAAGAGACCTATGGGATTTTCATAAAATTTTAGGGCTTGGTTTTGGTGGAAAGCTGGGATAAGTTTCAAACAAAGGGAATTCAATGATGCAGTTGAAAGAAATAAATAAAATTTGCCCTAAAAGCAGGTAAAGAAGGAAGTGAGGGATGCTGAGCCAAGGGAATTGAAAAGAGGGAACAAGTTATTTGTTCTGGTCGCATAAACTTCATAAGTGGTCGCAAATTGAACTTGGACCAAACTGCTGTAAAAAAAAAAAATATATAACATAAGCATTTCTACCCTATTTCCATTATCTAAGAGATGACTGTCTTGTAAGGTTTCAAGGACTTCAGAATGCCACAGCAAATAAACAAGCAAAAAAGATTGACTTGGATTTGTTCCATGTTACCAGAAAACTTAACAATTATGGTGTTTGTAACCCATCCATGGGCTAAAAATTGTAGGGTTTCACTTGCCTTGAGATTTGAGATAATGATAAGGTTTGGATTTCCCAAGATGCCCAGGTTTTTGCCCACGATGGACCTCACTATATCTGCACGGTAAATGGGCAAAGTATGCTTATATTTCTGAGACTAAGATACCTAGGAAACCATTAGATAAAGGTACACTGGTAAAATAGTCTCTTGATTCATCATGGAGAGGCAACAGGGGCCCTGCTTTGTAGTCAGAACTAGCTTTGTGACCATGGGGCTCAGTGTCCTTGGGGCAATTATCTAACATTACAAGTACATACAGATGAGTTGTTAATCTTCATAGGTGAGGGGAATTTTCTTATAAGAATGTTCTCTACTCTGGCCAAATCACAGGTTTAGAACAAGAAAAGGAAACAAAACTTTTTAAAAGCTTAATATAAGAAATGGAGTAAAGCTACCTCATAAGCTTTCAGTTTGTCAGGTTAACCAGAAATGGTATTGATTCTTATTAATTATCTTGCTAGAGAGCTAGGATTTTAGTCTAGAAGACCAGAGTTCAAGTTTTACTTGAGATAGTTACTGGTATTATGATCATGGGGAAGGTAGTTGATCTCTGTGTCCCTCAGACACAAGTTTAATTGCAGGTTCAGTCTAAAGAAAGCTTGCTAAACAGTCAGAAGATCTGGCTTCACAATTCACTGCCAGTATGATCTTGTGACTTAACCCACCTAAGACACAGTTTCCTCATCTGAAAATGAAGGGATCAAGCTAAACAATCTCAAAGCACTCTACATCGAAGGTGCCATGTTGTTAATTACATATGGTCTGTTTGTCTTCTCATTCCTTCCCTCCATCACTGAAGTTTGCTCTCCTTTAAAACAAAAATCAGTTATAGAGGTTACATGTTTTAGACATTCTATAGATAGATATATTTATATATACATATTAATATATAGATAGATTTATTTATGTGTCTAATACAATAGCAGAAAATTACTAATTCATTAAATTTGTATAACTATGTGTATGTATGTATATACACACATATATATAGGGTGTGTATGCATATTTATATGTCTGTGTGCATACACAGGGAGAAAGAGAAAGGGGAGAAGAAGGGAGGAGAAAGAGAAGTGGGGAGGAGGAAGAGAGAAAAAGGAAGAAAAAAGAGAGAAAGGAGGAAGAGGGGGGAAAGAAAGAGAAAGAAAAAGGGGGAAAAAAAGCCGGATATTATTTTCAGTTTTAACCAGATCAAAGAATAATTAGACATATAGTTGATCTGTTCTGCTATCCATATAGTTGATCTGTTCTGCTGTCCATTCAGACCCTTGGCATTTTCAGATATATAATTAATCAAAACCCTTAAAAGAAATTCAGAATTGGCATTTTTTAAAAGGGTTTCAACCCTCAAAATTTTGAAGAATCATTGCACAAAAATTGTTGGTGACATTGAACAAGGAGCTGATAATAAATTTGTGGGAAAATTTCTTGACTGTTTCCCTGATTCTAACATATATTTCAGTACATTCTCTTACAAATTATCTTGAGGGGAGGGGAAAGAGATGGGTAGAGAAACTATTTAGGAGGGAAGCAGCATTGAAACAGATTCCCTCAAACTCTGGAGCAAGAAGCCATATTCATGTAATCCTCAACTAAAATAATACCTATAATCTCTTCATAAACCTTACAGCACTATGTAAATGGTACTTTAATTTTGAAAGACAACATAGGAGGAGAAGCCAAGTGAAGAGACAAAGGGAGGGGCACTGTAGCTGTGTGCTTAAGTCACATTATATTTATTGAATATGTGTTAGTGACCAGGAATGACTTTGATTTTCCCCATCCACAGATCATAGAAGTTTCTATAGAAAAATATTTGAACAAAGTTCCTTTTTATTCAGAATACTATTGATAGAAACTCCCTTTTTTTTTTGTGCTGAGATGTTTGACTCAGTTACAAGTAAAACCTAATGAACTCCCTGCATATTTGCAAGATTGTCATCAAAATTAATGGTCGGATTGTCCTAAGAGTTCTAATGAGGTCTAAGTAGGGGAGATACCCTAATTCATCTTTCCCACACCCTGGAGTTCCTTCACATAATTCTCATAGTTCTTTCCCTAAGCAAGATAGGATGCTCTGTCACTTAGAATAGATTCCTACTCTGACACATTCCTTTTCTTCTTCCTTTTTTTTTTTTTTTTTTGGTAGATTGGTGATGAAATCTTAGAAATCAATGGAGAAACCACAAAAAATATGAAGCATTCTCGGGCTATAGAACTGATTAAAAATGGTGGCCGCAGAGTTCGTCTATTTCTGAAACGCGGAGATGGCTCGGTACCAGAATATGGTGGGTCAAACTATGAAAACCTTCCTTTCTTCCCTGGCATCACTCCATGAATTTGTCTCCAGAGCCGCAGCGGGAAATTACTTTTGTTTTCCTTTCTCACCAGTGTCTTACCAACCTTTTTGCAACACGTGATTAATTGCCTCGCTTGTTCTGAAATCTCTGCACATTTCATCCTTTTTGCTTGCTTCCATGGACTGGGGCGGAGAGTTAGGCAAGCCCATCGTAGCCCCCTTTTCTGGTGATCAGAGAGAGAACATTTGGTCTAGACCAACCAAGAAAGAAGGAATGTTTGTTTGAACTGTGCCAACCTGTTTCTCAGTAGTTCCATTGCTAGCACAAAATGACATTGTTCTTTTAAAGAAGGAGGAAAGCAGGTTTCCTGAGGGATATGTTGTGGCACAAATACTTTTTTTTTTTTTTTTGTCGTTGAATTTGTCTGTATTCAGAGACATGAAATTCTCAGCTCTTCTGAATCTCTGTATACAATCACTCCTTCTCTTCCCACCTAAATTCAGACCTTCTGAGCCCACTGTTGTCAAAAAACAAAACAAAACAAAACAAAGTCTGTTAATACTTAGTCATATATTTTTGAATGATAAAGGATGAAACACATTTCCAGTGCTCATCATGGGGAAAAGATGCTACTCTACCTTTCCTGTAAGGAAAGCTAATGATACACTATTGTTCCTTTATCATAGCTAGAGATGCAAGTTGAATATACAGCACTGAGTTCCGATGGGGAAAATATTGTATATTATGATAATTATGTCCTATTTATTTGAAATAATTGTTTAAAAAAAATTATGCCCTAGATGTAGGGCTCTTCCCAACCAAAGGTCTTCAAAGTTTCTATAGAAACTGTGATTGAAGGATACCCTTGAACTTGGCTGCCCTTTATTAGGGATACTAACTACTATTTAGACCTCCTTTCTGAAAGTCGCTCTGCACAATTCACAATTGAATTCTGGGACTTACTGAGATGTTTGAATCAAGTGCCACTCGATATGATGGGGTTGCCCATTTGGAACACTCACCTTCCCAGTGGCGTATGCCATTTGGCATGAATACTCTGGGCCCAAACCAGGAGGTTCTGCTGAAGGCCCTTTTAGGAAATGGCCCAATGGGACTCTGAATTCCAACTCAAGTGGAGGAATGTTTCCCACATTCCCATGCAGTGGCTGGGCACACCTTTCTGCACTAAACCTCTTACCACTAGATTCAATGATGGCACTGAAACTGTGTGATATTCTGTCTTCCTCTTTGTCTTCCCTCTATGCTCCTCTTGTTTGGATGTACCATGTCGTTGGGGACCCATTGTAACCGCCCTGTACAGCTTCACATCTCAAAGTATATGTCTGTTGCACTGAGGATGGAAAAAAAAAATCCAAGATTCACCAATGTTCTTTGGGCTAAAAATAAAGATCATTAAATATGCAGTTTCAAAGGAAGAGTAAAATATACTGGGCTCATGCTGCTGTAACCATTTGCAAGTGTCATTTGGGCGTAAGCCCCTCAGCTCTATCAATGAGAGTCACAAGTGGGTTGGTTATGCTATGTTCCATTCCAATATTTTTCTTACTCAATTGGGGCCCACTCCTCTGTGAGGCTATTTTTGTAATGAGTTTTTTGTACTTAATTTCACCACCGTCGCGGTCTTCAGGGGGGCGGATGGAACTCTTGGGTTTTGTTTTGGTTTTTTGTTAATTGTCAATGCCTTTTCTATACCAGCCTGTGTCATTATTCTGGATGTTTAAAAAAAAATGGATGCATTCATTGTCTTGGGTTTTTGAGTCACCTTTTGGCTGTCTAATTATGCTACTATCATAATTGCTGTCTCTCCAGCCTTATTTGGGTGTCGCCTTAGACTGTCTGACTGGACAAATAAACTTTCTTTGCCCTAAGATAACCAAATGAAGATTTATTACTTTTTTTTTTCTTTCAACTTTGTTATAGGGAATCTAAATGTTCAACTTTTCTCTCTCTCTCTTTCTCTTTTTCTGACTGTTCTTGGTGCTGGGCTCTCACTTCCTCAGCGATGATCCCTCCTAATATCGCTGCATGTATGAGAAATGACAAGCTCGGGGAGGCTTGCTTCTACCTTATGGGCCATAACCAAACTACGGTTTGTAGCCAAGTCAATCCTAGGTGTTTCTGTGCTGTGGCCTAATTCCCTCATTGCTTCCGCTTTGCTCTATACTGATATGTATGGCAATTCATTCTGAGCGCTCCCCTGCCTTCTTTAAATTGTAAGTACATGACCTAACCTATTCAAGCTTTGATCTAGCTGCCTGGCAAAGTAAGTAGGTGACCAGGATCACAATAAGACTTTGGAGGCCATCTGGTCCAATCTGGACCTAAATAAGTATCCCTTCCCACCTAGAAAGAGCTCGATGGCACAGTATTTAAAGGGCCAAAGCTGGAGTCAGGAAAACCTAAGTCAAAATCCAGCCTTAGACAGCTGTGTGACCCTAGGCAAGTTGTTTAATCTTGGTGTTTCTCAGTTTCCTCATCTATAAAATGGGGATGATATTCATAGCTGCCTCCTAGAGTTGTTAAGAGGATAAACAACATTTGTAAAGCACTTTGTAAACCTTGAAGTGCATATGAATTCTATATTCACATGCTATATAGCCTAAGAAAGCCTAAGAATGTTCTTACCATTTGTTTTTTTTATCATCCCCATCTTCTCTGGCGAATGGCCATCCAGTTAGCACTTAAATGCCCAAAGGAAAGGAGAACCAACTTATGCTCTTGAGGCAGCCCATCCCACTTTTGGACACTCTGGTCGTTTTTTGTTATATTAACCCTCAAAAATTGGCTTCTCTGCTAATTCTATCCATTCTAGTTTCTCGTCACTGGGACCAAACAGAATTAGTTACCTGGGTGGCTTTTAAGGCCCCCTCCAAAGTCTATCTTATAACCCTACTAAAATATCACAGATTTAGAGTTGGAAGAAGCCTTGAGACTATTGCAACCTTAGGCACATCCTTTATCTCTCAGGCCCTTAGTTTTCTAATCTGCAAAGAGGGGAGGGGGACATAATGGCCTCTAAGGCCTCTTGGAGTTCTAAACCCATGATGATCCTCAATCTAATCCCTCTTGTTAGGGGAAAGCCCTTTGGTACTTAAAGGCAGTCAGTTATAATGGGCTCTCCATCTCCTAAAGAAGGAGGAAGAAATAACACACACACACACACACACACACACACACACACACACACACACGCACAAAAAAAAAAAAAAAAAAAAAAACACTTTTTGTAGAGGAGCAGAGTTGTGATGGGAAACCCAAAGCTCATAGTCTTGGGTAAAAAAAAAGTCTTCCCTTTCTAACACCTACATTTTAAATGAACCCATTTTGCATCTGCCCCACAGTAGTTGCCTCCCTGAGATGGTGAATGAATGAAGCTTTTTTATCCTGATCCAGTTACCTTAAGTAGGATTTAGGGAAAAGGGAGGAAATGAAATTATGGATCACACAACAGGCAGTTTGACTCCAGGCCATCTCTTGATGATGATTGGCAATCATCATCAAGATGGCTAATTGAACTTCTGCCCCAAACTTGAAACTCTAGTGGAAGTGGATGATGGGGTGGAATAGGCTGACAGTTCATGAAGGGCCTTGAGTGTTGATAATGTGGACAGTGATGCCTTATGAGAGAGATTTGCTGAGAACATCTGCATTTCACTTTTTCTCTGCAACTGCCATGATGATTTACTGTGGTAGAAGAAATCATTCATGAGCATCTGTCTCAAATGGTAGTTTGTTCATGCGTGCGTGTGCGCGTGTGTATGCATGTGTGTGTGTAATTTACATTTAGGTATTATATAGAGGTAGAGGTAGCTAGCTATAAAGAATTGTGGGATATCATTTAAAATGTCTACGGACCATTTCAGATGATTCATTTAAGGATCCTCATGGTCAAAGCCCTTAACAATAGTAAGAACAGAATTTTAGCTAATTATTAAAACTCATTTGCACATTTTCCATAAACATTCTTAATGCCTTCATTAACAAAAGCTCTGTGAGGCAGGCCTTTTGGGTAAGATTGCACCTGTATATAGCTGTGTTATACATTATAGCCATGGAAACATAGGATCAGAAGGGTTCATTCATTTACCCCTAATAGTATCACACAGAATACTAGCTCTTGTAGATTGAACCTTAATTATACTTAGTTCAAAAGAAACCAAAAGCATTTTCTGGTCTCAAAACTGACCAGAAACAATTATTCTTCCATGTAACTCCGCTCCCAACCTTGAACTCCTACACCCTCTCCCATCCTTACTTCCTTCCCCACCAAAAACCCACCTCTTTTCAAAAGAACAAATATTTAAAGGAAAAGAAATCTCTTCAGTTTTGTCCAGTTGATGCTCTAGTCAGGATCCAATGCCTTTCAGAAACTGAAATCATTGACCGATATTGTAATTATTGAAATGATTCATGGCCAGGCAAGTTTGGAGATGTTGGGAGCAAAGGGGAACAATAATAGGCTAGCTACAGAGCATCCCGAGTACTAATCAATAATTCCCTCTATTTGTAGTTACATTGAAATTAACAAAGCTTGAGTTGGCTTCCATTACTGACTGTCTTAATGGTTGTTTGTTTTTGTCATTAATGGAGTCTGAAATGTAGTGAATGGTGTCTGGAGCTAAAGGACTCTTGTACCAAACTCTTACTTTCATTTCTTCCAGACCCCAGCAGCGACAGGAACGGCCCCCCC